>JAQIXX010000837.1:0-45415 GCA_034700605.1 Willowsia nigromaculata
GCCACCAAGATCCACCGTCTTGCCGTCAACACCCCAACCCTCTTCAAGACCCCAGTCCAAGGAGTCGCTCAAGTTCCAATCCAAAAGACCGTTGTCCAAAACGTTGCCACCCCATTCGTCAAGACCAGCATCACCCCCGGGTATGCTCCATACGCAGCTGCCCCTGGTCCAGCATACGCCTACGCTTAAATATTAGGCCCGCAGATCTAAGTTATATAAAATATTTTCCTATTTAAATATTAAGAATTTATTAAGTGACTCAATCCAATCTCCACTCATGAAAACAATGTTACTTAATGTTAATGAAAACAAAAACAACACCTCATTACTCCAATGCAGTATTGCCATTTTATGTATTTTTTAACGGTTCAATGCTAAAAAAATACATAAAATAGCTAATATTATGCCCCTTCTCTCGTCCGAGAAGAAGATGTACCAATGCAAGACTAAAAGTATAAAAAAAAATCCTCTAAAAAATAGCGCAACGTAATTTTTACTATTTTGTACATTTTATACTAAATGCCAACCCTGTGTACTTGGTGGTGATATAATTTTATGATGAATATGATGACTAAATGTGTTTTATACAACATGTTGTCTAGTTGTACGTACGTGTCCTGCGTAGATGTTAACGTGTTTGTAATTAAAACGATGAAGATGTAAGAAAAAATATAACTTGTTTTTATTACTATAAAATAAAAACATCTTCCAACGTCTATGATTCATGTACGGTGTGATTTTTATAGCGATTTCTGTCTGCAACAGTCATCTTATTTTTTATGAGATATAATAAAATGCTCCAACATTTTTGGGGTTTAGTCCCTCAGCAATGCATACATGTATTTTGGCGTTTTCTTGAATATTATATGAGCATGCATCACTTTTGTCCTTCCTTATTATTAATTAGTACGTTTTATTCATTTGTTCGGTTGAATTACATGATTACTTCTTTTTCTCATACGATCCGCTAATTTTTACAGGGAACGCGTGACAATGATACACGTAAATATATAAAGATCTTTTTTTGGTAATTTTAAATTTTACTCTTGCCTACATAGCCTATAAACTACTGCTACAGTTCTTCATTGCTAACAATGCATTTATGTACTACAACTGTAATATATGTACAATATTATATGAATGATTATCCTTGATATTATTTATTACAAATGACTAATTTCGAGGATTCGGAATGTATTTTAACAAAAAATATTGAACAATTAAGTCACTGTCTTCTGCGATCTTTGATGCTAGTTTTTGGGTATGTATGTGGTTGATTAATTATTAGATAGTTTTTGAACGATTTCAAATGCAAAGAAAATCATAAATGGTATATAACAGTCAAGGAAGAAACATACTCATTTAAAAGGTACACAATACGACAATCCTCCTTCAAGATAAATTGCAAATAACAAATTTGATATCCGGATTAATAACAGAATAATATGTCTCTGGCAATCAGTATGTGTCTGAGTTTTTGTGGTAAAAATTTGGACAATTTAATTGTCCTTCTTGAAACGCTGAGCTGACGTGACTCTATAAATGAGCGAGTCTCTTCCAGGATCCATTGACGCGATTGCGACTGAAATAGAAAAAACAGATTCGTTAGATTAGGATTTACGATGACAAGATTGGTGGACTATCTGTATGCAATATAGAGCACGTATAATTTTATTGCACGAGTACCTGCAATGGCGATGAGCGCAAGGATTAGGGAAATTGCAATGAAGAGAATGATGTTGAACACAATTGGGTAATCCTCACTCACATCGTCAGCTAAATTCATAGGCTGTGATGTAGAAAAAAATATTTTAAAGATCCTTTTAAATTATGCTCTCAAATCAAGAATTAGTAGAACCTACATTTTTTGTGTCCTTTGGTGCCTGTCTTGTTCTTCTGGAATGGTGGGGAGTGATATCACTGCTTTTTACAAGGAGCATAATTCCATTTAGCGCTTCGACAGAATCCATCAACTTCTTTGCACTGTCCACCATTTCAGGAGTCGTAGGGTTGGCCTTGGTCATATCCGCAAAGTAGATGATTGGTGCCACAGTTCCGTTCTCCAAGACGTCGTTTGATAGCCTATCCATCACGGAAACCGATTGTTCCACAGCGGCATCCTCGTTGATAAAGAAATAGTCAGACCTATAAACAAATTTGAAAGAATGTTGCAATTAATCCATTAGTGATTTGAACCGATTGGAAATGCATTTTTTATTCTAACCTCAGGTTATTTAATCGCTTCTCTCCTCGCTCCACGAGAATGGAGAAGAGCTCATCCCACTTCATGTTTTCAACAAGTGGAACTTTGTGACCAGACAAGGGTTCAAAATCGGCCGTATCCCTCACTCGGAGACCTACAACTACCCGTGGGGGATTGAAAGGACTTGAAATGTATGCTCCATTATACCCTCCATTGCGCTGAAAATAAAAAGATTTGACTTTATCAGTCTTTAAATCTATGAACACACCCAAAATTTCCTTTCATAATTTCCTTCAGCTTCTTACCAAATCGACAGTAAATCCCATCGACGTCAGCACAACATTAGCCAACTGAACCGAATTAATTTTCTCATTATTCTGGTTAAAATGCAGGGTAGACGGCTTAGCCAAAAAGGTCACAGAATCTTCAGCGACCACTGCAAAAACAGTGACCACCACAAGAATCCCTGAGATCGACAATTTTTGAATAGACATCTTGATTATGATGAACAGTGACTAGAATGCGTCCTAAAATAAGCACTGAAAAAAATGCACTAAAGTACTCAATATTTTTCACTTCCTCCGCTAATCACTTTCCACTCATTCACCTTCATCCCAGGTTAATTAAATGTGTTTGGTAAATAAGGGTGGGACACCAGAGAATACTCTCTTCCTTCACATAATCATGTTAAACTTGGCTTTTTGGATCATATGCTCCTGTTTGTTTGCTTCAAGAGTTCATCCATGTATCTGCTCCGTGTATTTAAAACCACTCTTGGATAACATGCATGCAAAATACTCAAGTGAAACAGGCGAGAGGGAACAAAATACAAAAAACAAGATAGTCAGATACACACGAAAAAGGTAGGTGGTATGTGTCATGTGTGCAAAGTGCACTCAAAGATCTTTTGGGGAATGTGCTCGATCCTAAAAAAAAGTGAATGAAGAAAAGTCATTCATCGAAAAGTAAACAGCAGGGAAGAAAGAAGTTCTTTTACTCTGGTGGTGTGGTGCTTGCAATATGTGCCCGTTAGAAAGAAGCAGGTGCTTTTGAAACCGGCAGGGACCAAGAAGGACTCCTCCTCCGAAGAATTTAAGACCGTTTTATAATCATTCCATCGAGATTTTAGAATTGAGTAACAACCAGTGAGATAGGATGGCAGCGACGAGCGTTTTCTTGGGTGAGTGAAAACTAAATGATTAGTGGATTTTTTTTGGATTGTAACCGGTGATTGGGGACAAATTGACTGAGAATGTGGGTATTATTCTTTGCAGTGAAAGAGTCCGGGGGGACTTATGCACTAAATGGACCACCCAAGTTTGAACGTTGGAATGATTTGAAGGAGGATCTGGAGGAAGCGAGATTCACGACGGTGTCAGGGAATGGATATCTGTTGGCGGTGGGGAATAACTCAAGGTAAAGAAGCTTTGACGTCTGGTGGTTCCTCGTTTTCCTTATTGAATGAATGACAAATGAATTGGTTGAAATTTTGTTTCAGAGTGAACATCTTCAATACGACGGATGGGAGTTTAAAATGTACTGTTCCAAGTAGGGTACTTGGCGCGTCTCTTTCCCCGCAAGGGAATTTCCTTATCACATGGGATAATCCTAGTCAGCGTAAGTAACAATCAATTGTCAGCATGCATAAAGAAGATTAAAGCTCAAAAGGTGACGCTGATAATTATATTTACAGATCATGACAACTTCAAAGTGACCTGGATTAGTGCTGGGAAAGATGTGAAAGTAGTTCATTCTTTGAAACTGAGCAAGCAACCTGATACTCAATTCTCGCAGGATGAGTCAGTCTTTGCTAGGCTTTCCAATAATTCTGTTCTCTTTTCACATGTCCCTGACTTCCAAACCACGGCAAAAAAGACACCGGATACTTTAAAAGTTACAAAGTTTTCCTTATCACCTGGCAGTAGTGGACCACTTCACGTTTTATGCTTTGTTCCGGCTACAACAAAGGGTCAACCTTCCTTTGCTAGAATGTACAAGTACCCTAATTTCGACACTATAGTGGCATCCAAGAGCTTTTTCCAAGCGGATAGAGTAGAAATGAAGTGGAATCCGAAAGGAAACGCTGTACTGTTGATTACATCAACCGATGTTGACAAAACGGGACAGTCATACTACGGAAAGACAATGCTGCATTATTTGGATACGAAGGGGGAGACTGCGCAGGTTCAAACAGAAAATGATTCTGCTGTGATTCATGCCGCGGAGTGGAGCCCAAACTCGGCTGAGTTTGCGATTATCAGTGGGAAAATGCCTCACACCAGAGCAGCCCTTTTGAACTCAAAGTAAGATTTAGATATAATTTCATGATAAGTATTTTAATGGGTTTATCTTAAGTGGCAAAAATTCTTTCCGTTAGGTGCCAAATTGTTCTGGATATGGGGGTCTCTGCAAGAAATGCTATACACTTCAACCCGCAAGGAAATTTGTTACTGCTGGGCGGTTTTGGTAACCTCTCACAAGGGAAAATTGAAATTTGGGAGGTGAAAAAGTTGAAAAAATTAATAGCTACTTGCTCATCCACCGAAACCACACAGTTAGCATGGTTAAATGACGGAGCTCATTTTATAACTGCCACAACTGCACCAAGAATGCAAATAGGAAATCAGTTCAAAGTCTGGGACTTCACTGGAAAGCAAATTTACGAGTGGCAGGCCGCCAAACACTTGTTTGGAATTTTACCATTCCAAAGAGATCCACCGCCACCGTTTCCAGAAGACAAGCTGGAAAATCTGATTCGACTGATTGGAAATAAACCTGTCGTTAGATGTATGTTGCTTTAATTTAATATAAAAGTGTGGCATTTGAAAATATCATTTAATCAGGATCTAAATGTATATTATTATGGGCTCTTTTGACAGTGGAAGAAAAGAAAGCGGGTGGTGTTTATGTACCACCTAGCAAGCGAGGCATCGTTGGAGGAGGAGCAGTGATGCCTCCCAAGTCAGCCCAAAAGGCTGCACCTCCACCACCATCAGGAGCAAGCCAACTGAACGACAAGGACAAGAAAATTAGAGCAGTTAAAAAGGTAATAAATGGGAAAACATCTCTGAAGGCAGTTTGTAAAATGTAAACTAAATCAACTATACTTTTTCAGAAATTGGAGCAAATTGAAAAACTGAAGGAATTACAAAAGGAAGGGAAATCATTGGAGAAAAATCAATTGGAAAAACTAACAAAGGAAGCTTCCCTAATTGAAGAATTAGAAGCACTCGAGCTATCTTAAAATACAACCTGTTCATTAATGTTGTTCGTGATGGTCTACAAATTATATATTATTAAATTAACCATAAACAAAACAACAGAGACTGAGCAAATCGTCGACAAACCACACAACGTTATATTATGTATCTTCCATCGCGTTGTTTTAAATATTATTATGAATGTGCTACCATTATGTTTGTGAAGAGATGTTGCCGTTTTTATGAGTTATTATTTTAAAAAAGATGCGAGTTTTACTGAATCTGATTTTTTGCTATTGTTTCTTATTGAATTGAATGATGTATTATTTGAAATTTTTCTTTTTGCTACAAAAACATGAAATGTAATAATGTGAAAAGCAGCGCACGTGATATTCCATAAATAAATATCAGATACTTTACATATTAAATTTGTATGATATTTATATATATTATATTTAACTCCCGACAAATTAACTTTGTTATCAATGTTTGACACATACATAACTTAGTAATCTACATTCTACATTGAAAACTTTGATTTCTTTCCATTGAAAATTTCATGCTTCTTCTTGCTAATGACAATCACAGATGCTAACTGCTCATCTCCTTCGATGGAGTTTGGATTTTGTCGAGGTGGTGAGATGGGTATTTCGGGAATAACTTTTAGATTCATGTCTTCACTTTGAATATCGTCTTCAAATAAACTGCCGACTGATGATGAGTAAGATTGCATTGTGGTGGCTTCAGGAGTATCCTGAATATCGTCGGATACAGGTTTTACAGTTGTTTCAATTGTATCTTGTCCTGCTTCCTCTGCAGGAAGGACCTCTGGTTCGGGTTCAGGAACTGAATCCGCTTGAGGAGGTTGTTCGCTTGTTGTCGCTGGATTATCATTGCTGACTTCAGGCTCATTTTCAGTCGTGGTTGTTACCGCTTCGTCATTATTGGTTCCAAGAGTAGTTGCAGACGATGGAACTGTATATGCCACAGCACTGTCAAATATTTCTGATGACATGGCCAGCATATCGTTCCTAGAGTCAAGTACTACCCATGGTGCGGCAGTACATGTTGAAAGTAAGCTGCCTGTAATAATATAATTCATAGTACAATCAGTCGCCCATTCAATAATAATAAAATATTTGAATGAAAATGAATGCAAAAAATCTTACCAATAATGGCAAAGAGGAGAATAATGTTCTTCATATTTTACTCAAATGCGATTGGAAAGCAAATCAATTTTTTGCTAAAAATATCAATAAATCTACTCAACGACCTTCGATTCGATTGCTGGTTGTAGTAATACTAATGAAATTTTTTCTAGCTCCTGGCTTTTCATAAGGAGCATTGAACATTGGGCTGATTGAAAGGAAAACTTTTTCTTTCCCCATATCATATCACCAGGATCAGCACAATCTTCATTTGCGATTCTCGCTGAAAATTTCTCAACCCTTTCATGTTTTCACAGGATTCATGATTTTTTTGTGTATGTGGCATGCATGCGAATTTGTAGAAATATATTACGCGATATTATTTTTTACTACACGTAACTTCCCAGTTCCCATCCTATCACCATTGTCTTCATCATCCGCACATCTCGGATATAAGTTTGTAGAAGTCGCACCCGCATCTTTAAGAAATAATACCATAATCATGATATGATGATACAGACTACCACACAGACTATAAAGTTGAAAGTACAATATCATTTTTTTAGTCTTACAGTCTCACCGCGATTATCTTGTAGAAAATAAAGATGAAAAACCTGCTCCTGTTTCATGTTCATTCCTCCATGTGTGTACATTTTTTGATTGACGTGACGTGACCTGATGCATCGTTTTTGATGGTTGGTAAGTACGCAAAAGAAAAGAGTGAAATGGATGATTTACGGAAAAGGTGTACATAATGTAAGATTGTGCAGAACAGCACAACAAAGGTATGAAATAGAGACATGGACTAGCTTTTTGTTTTTTATTATTGAGCTTGTTAACTGTGAATTAAAATGCATATCATATACAAACATGAAACGATTTTTTTCGCAAAGTCCTACATCTCCCGTGTTAATTTCACGAGAGATTTACGTTCAGAGGAATGGTGGTATAAATTAGATATTAAAAATATGAATTTTATTAGTTAACGAATAAGAATGAAATAGATGTATTCCAGGAAAATCATCAGACAGATGAAATACGTGAAAAACTTTGAGGTGATGATGACCTATTCAAGTAAAAAAAAAGTAGTAAGAAGGACTAAATGCTTGAATTTTTGCATGGACAATACCAATCTTATTGGCAGTTGGCAAATGCTAGTCTAGCCAGAGAATATCGTTGGAACTGGAAACTCGATGACCTTCACTTTAGCCCTGCACTGGATAGAGTACAAAAGTTAATATATAGCTGAACACTTAAGTATAATATGTAGTTTTTAATAGGTACTTAATTTGTCTCGGTAAGCATGCCACATGACATGAAAACTTGTACATATTATTTAAAATTGAAGAAGCAGGTAATAATAATCTTTTGTTTTTTACAAGTTTTCATTATTCAAACACAACGTAATCATAATCTTGAGATTTAGTGTGACAGACTAGTTGTTTCGCTTACGTCACTTAATTTTCCATATGAATTTATTGTCTAAAATTATTAGTAAAAGGAGACAAAAATGACTTTACAAATAATTCATGATTTTTTGTAGGAAAATTCTCTTCGTAATTGCTAAAGGTCATTTTTGTCCTCTTCATTACGTCTTAATAAATGAAACAATAAATTATACCATTTTCAACAGATATTACAACTGCGTATCAAAATCTTTTGCAAGTGGGCAAATGTGTTTTAGCTTTACATGTCGATCATGTTTCAGTCTTGGGGTCGTCGTATGTTGGGTGAAAAAAATCAAAGATATTATTTGAAAAGGAGAAAAGCATAGATTATTGCTTTTGACCAGGTGAAAGGTAATTATGGCTTTGGTCCAACCCTACCCATCCCAAACGCGTCCCCATGATGTGGTTTTGTTGAATAATTATTCAGATTAATCAAAGACAGCCAGAAGGTGAATGCAGATGTATTCTGGAGAGGGTGACGTGTGCAGTAATAATAAACCATCTTCAAACACGTTTCAGGTTAATCATTCTTGGAAATAACGTACATTTTTATTTGTTTTTCTTTTCATAATCAAATGATTTTTTCTACTGCAAGCAAAGGCTGGCTTATACCCTAATCTAACAATAACATCTACAATCGTAAAAAACCTAATACACTGTCAGTAATCCCAAAACGAAATTTAATACTTGTTTTTTTATACATTATTGACTTTCTACAGTGGCGCAAGAAATGCAGTAATTAAAAAGAGGTCTGTAAAAGGAGCTTACCCACTGCCTACTTCCTTCAACAGAACATTTTATCACAAAAAATAAAGTAGCAATCCAAGACACATCATCAACATCATTAAAAAATGTGCAATCGTGATTAAAATCTTAGTACATTTAAATAGTATGAATAGTCCATAGCGTAATGCACAAACAGTTGGGCTGAAGACATATCATTACTTAATCATTGTCAAGTATGAATGTATTTTTTAGTATCCTTGTCATGTTATTAAAAGCAGCATTTGAAAGGATGCGAGTAGATAAGGAAGACAAGATGCATTTTAAAAATAACTTTGACTGATGACATTGTGATCAAATTGTGCTTTGGCAATGAACGAGGAAAATGGAATTGCAAATGCAGTTTCTAAATTGCAATTTCAGCTGCAACGAAAACAATGATGCGACATTGCTCGCTAAATTGCATATTATAAGTGTTCATTGAATTGTAAAGTCTCATTACTCATCCTTCAGCCATAAAATTCTAAAATGCAACTGATGCACCTCAAAAGCTTTGCTAATTTCATTTCTGGACGAAAACAAGCTGCTTTGACGGACACATATTTATTAATAAACCATCATTATCAAACATTATTCATCAGTCTTGAAAATTCCCTTTTGTCGATAACGCTTGTCTGCCACTTAAAAATAGCTCGCAAAGAAAAGAAGTAGAAGAAGGCCTAAAGTTATAATTATTGTCATTGTTAGAAAGATTTTTGATTGATTGAAGGAGCCCCGCATGGAATTCTAAATGTACAACAATTAAAGCCACTGTCGGCAACGAAAAGACAGATGGTTGGTTACACATATTAAGTCGCATCTGTCAGGATAATTAAACCTTTCAAAGAAACCAACGTAAAAAAGTCTTTGTTCGTGTTCACTTCACGTTTCGTATTGTCAAGACTAAACAGAAAAACCACGTCTCTACATCATCAAAATATGAAACATCTATCTTGACAAAGTTGTCTACAAAAGGTAATGACTATCTTGCCTGACTGACCTCAAATTAATCTAACTATAAATGTACAAAGTAAATATATAATAATTATGTTAATAAAAACAAAAAATACCAACAAAAAATGTTACATAATTGCAGTAGTCTGCGTTGTCGTTGCAGATGGATCGGGAGAAATTATGTACAACTTGAGGTGGTGTGTGGTCTTTTCATCATCATCCATCATCACCAATCAATCGTTGAAATAATTTTTTTATTGATTGGTTCGACATTCAACGATTGAGTATGATTGGAATTATCAATTTAGTCGCTGCTTGCTGCTGCTGCTGGTGATTGTGTAGTACCAGCTTCTGCGTCATCATTGGATGATGAATCTGCAGACGGGGCTGCAGGAGCATCGCCAGATGTGGGTAAATTGGTGTTGATTACATCAGCAAGTTCCTCAACAATCATTTCAGGGGTGATGGTTGTAGCAGCATCCTCCATTTGCATTTCTTCAGCAGACCTTGCAGGCATATCGGTTGTGACTCCAGTGGATTCAGAGTCATCCTGGTTGGCTCCACTTGTTGGAGCCTCGTCGAATACAACTTGTTCTCCAGCATTGGTGACTTCAGTTGGAGCCTCCACATCACTCATGATGGTCTCTGCGGCAGGGGAGGAGGAGGATGGAGGAGCGGGTGTTGATGGAGTTTCTGGCGCTGCAGGCACTTCCGGAGCTGCTGGAACTTGTGGGCGGCAACTGCATTCTAAAGTGATGGAAAGTACGAGTTACTCTAATACTATTCCAAATGATAAACTTTTTCCAAATTATGAATAAGAACAATAATTAGTGCACTTACGCATTACAATTGAGGCAACACAAAAGACAAGAGCGAAAGAATACTTCATTTTGGCTGACGAGTTTTTTAAGAACTGGATTTCACAAAAATGTTTAACTGGAGATGTATCTGTTGGAATACACAATTAACACTGATTGAAAAACTGCGTGTGGTCAAGCTTTATATTACGATTTCTCAACTGATAGGCACTTTATGAATATTTTAATTTTGACGAAGACAAAATTCTTGTATCAAACTCTCTTCCAAGAGGGGCTAAGCACAACAAGAGGGAACCTCGTACAAGTCTTTTACCTTTACTCCAGAGATAAAAACTATTGAATGAAACTTCCTGTACGAGGAAGAACTGTACAAGTAGTAGTATCAGAGTAATTTACAACTTTAAACAGCAACTTACTTTCATATGAGCACCTGTAACTTGGCGTCTGTCTATTTGCTTTTTACGCTATACATATATATAGGCCGTTTTAAATGCTGTAGTGCACTCTATCAGCATGCTATAATCGAAGATCAAGGATGAATGTAAAAGGTGGAACTCAACTAACTTTCAAGGATAGTCTATTAGAGGTAGCCATTCTTATTAATAAATAACTTTTATCTCTGAGCAAGTAAAAAAGAAGACGCCTCTATGAAATTTGGCTCTTGGCTTGGCGTCTCACCTCTCATCTTCACTTTTCCTTCCCTTTTTGTCCAGCCAATTTAATTCATGAATGTGTAGATGGAAGGCAGGAATAATGCATATTATAAAAATAAACATGAATCATGAATCAAAAAATCTTGTTTTATGCAAAAATTATCATGCATAACGAAGGAAAATTGATAAGTTTTTCTAGAAAAAATGATGACCGATGATGCAATCCATTACATATTATTCATACCAGCAGAAGAACAGGTGCAGGTGTCGGCTGCGGCTTAATTAGCTAAAATCCTGCTTTAGCCTCGATATCAGATCAAATCATGGATATCATGGATATGGATGTGTATATTTCCTTCCACGCATCAACTAATAACTAATGTGTAATATGAAATGGATCTTCTTTCTTCTGCGTATTATTGGCAGATTGACACAAAACAAACGTTACTCCAAAGAAACAACCCAACTTCACAAAAAAACATGGCAGGCCAAACTAATGCTGACGAACAAACTCAAATGACTTGAAAATGTTATACTTCTTCTTGTTGCCAGAAGGGTTTCGTGGAAAAAATGATGGAAAACTCGTGTAAACTTTTTGCTACCTTTTCTTATTTTAGCTACTCAACCAGTCATCATAATTACAGGATCGCAAAAAAAAGTTCTCCATTCATTTCTTCTCTTGAGTACAAAGTGCACACAACCTAACTGATACAACCATTGATACTAGTGCAAAACTACTCAAGAGGCAGAAGGAATGAAGGATATCATCATCATTATCATCTCAGCAAAACTGATATCCACAAAAAATTACGCATGATAGAAATTCTGTATTTGTTTTAATAAAACTGCGTACTTTATACCAACACTTGACTTCCTCTACCTACTCGAATCTTCTTGGATGGAAGGCAAAGTGTTTTTTGAGCGTACATCATCAAACGCCAGCTTAAAAGACACAGAATTTTACTTGATTCTCCTTAAACTTAACTGAAAACCTCAATGTTAATTTGTGGCTGTTAAGATACAGTTACCTATGCATAACTTTGACTTTTGCTACTACGAAGAGCACACGAGTTGCTCTTGAGGCTCTTACAACAAAAAATTATCATGCGTCTCTGTGATGAGCAGTGCTGAGAAAAAAAACTTGATAAAAGCTACTAAGAAAATGTATTCTTGTAAAATTTCGTTAAGAGAACATCGTTACGCGTAATATTAAACTTGGTTTGATAGTAGTTAAGAATGATGGACATGCGTAGGTGCCTATCTCACATCAACGTGTGCTCCACTTAAGGCCATCAATTTTGATAGGCAACAAGACAACTTGTGTATTATACCTTAATTAATCCTAGCTTCATTACTAATATTGCATTGTCTTGTAGATGTTCACAATTATTGCATGCATAAAATTTTGTATGATACGTACCTGCTCGCAGGGTGACCCTTTCAGAGAGAAATTGCGCTAAACCAGTGTTACAAAATTAATCATCTACACTGCAACTTGTATGCACTCTCCAAATCCACAACAATTATTATGCAAAAGTTTCTGATGATTTTAGCGTTTGCGCTGCGAAAGAACTTTGTTCACTTATCAAGTGCTCAACTGACAATAAGCAAGGCTCCCAAGGAAGACATTGAATTTTTATATAATCTGGCAGTGATGGTAGTGTGGTGAGTGGTTGGTGATCATCAAAAAGCACAGGGCATCTTCTCAAGTCTCGTAAGAAGTCGCGTCATATTCATCTCTCTGCATGTATACCTACTCCATTATCAATATATCATCAACATTATAATTGTAAAAGATGCGTGTTTTACTCTCGTTCAACAAAATCAT
This sequence comes from Willowsia nigromaculata, assembly GCA_034700605.1. Taxonomy (NCBI): domain Eukaryota; kingdom Metazoa; phylum Arthropoda; class Collembola; order Entomobryomorpha; family Entomobryidae; genus Willowsia; species Willowsia nigromaculata. The sequence goes on from JAQIXX010000837.1 coordinate 13,015, forward strand.
AATGAAAAAATACATAAAACGAGCAAAAAATTTATCCCATTTATTGTGTACTTTTTTGCACTAAGCAATCAACATAGTCAGGTACGAGGAGAGGATGAGAAGACGGCTTCTTCATTTTGTGGTGGGGAATAAAAACGGTAACGGTGATAATGTGGTTTATGCTATGAAGTACATGTAGCTTGTAATGTGGTTGCTTGATGCTTCTATGAGCTGACAAAACAAGCTGAATTTTCAAATCTTTGTTGTAGACTTTGTGTTAAACTTTTTTTGGCATTTTTTGCGGGTAAAATGCGCATAAGGTATTTTAGTAACATGTGGCTAAAGAGATTAAGATGATGATGAAGATGGGGCACCATTCTTCTACATTGTATTGTTTGTTGAGGCTTCAAGAAAAAGTTGAAAGAAGAAAAAAGATACGACCAAGTTACATGCTCTTTTTGCCAAAATATAGGTACAATTTGGTTTTATTGCTTGTTTGATACACTATAGAACAGAATATCTGATTGGACTCCCATTATCAAACTTTTTTTGTTACAGGAAAAAAAAGTTACATCAAAGAAGTTCACTATTCATACTACCATTAAGACACAGAAGAAAATGATTTTGCACTGAGCTACTGCTAAACCAATTGGACTTGACAGAGGTTTTAAAGGGTTGTGGCAGTATGGGCGCGTTTCTGAGGTACGTATTTAGGTAAAATAATGATCTCTTTGGTGTAAAATCACAATTAGAAACAAAGCCGGCTAATTTGTTTGATTCTTTACCTTAACGTTGTAATTTATGCGCATCAAATCAAGCTAAAGCCCTGCACTGCTGTGTAAATAAGAGTAATATTGTATTAATGGATAATTATTACGGATTGCGCAAAAACAGAACTGAAAAATAAATGCAATTTTTGGAGATGTCTACATTTTTCACAAGATTTTTGGTGTGTACATCTTATACATAAATGAAAATATTTGTTAAACCGGAATTCAGTAACTATTATTTTCAGCCAAAAAATATATAGCCTGACTCCAGAACACAATCTCATCAGTTTCCAATGTCAAAGCTTATATAATAGCTACATGATGCATTCACTTTTGTATGTAGGAAACAACAAAAAAATTTTAAGAAGCTCAGTGAATAACTTCCTCTACATATGAGGCATGTTTTAAATATTTAGTCACAGTTTTATGCTTCGCTTCACACTTTAGCGTGCCAAAAAGGATTTGACTACTCAAGAAGGAAGGAGGTTGGTCTTCCCTATCGTCAACCGTGCAAAAAGAAAAGCACATCATGCATGCCAAAATGCAAAATTTTGAATATACTTTACTTACTATTTATATAACATTTTTGACTTGATCTTTCCTATATTAAAGTGTCATACGTCGTGACTACCGAATTAATTCCCTTCTCCATCCATTGCTCACTGGTCTCTCTCGAAAGCTTAAGAAATGCTATGTTCTGTAATTTTCCCTGAAATATTGTTTTCAGCTTGTTACATTCCAGTGCACATAGAGAGCATACTGGTACATTAAAAGAGTCGTAATAGCCGTAATAAGCTCATAAAAGTTAGATTGTGTCATGCTATCTTTGTTTGAATCCATGCATATAAAACTTTTAAAAATACCTGTTGTGCATGTCTTGGTTTCTTCCTTTCAATACACAAACTAAACTTCTTTATGACAACTGGCTTTAATCTACAATAATTGAGTATGATAATATTATTCACCACCAGGTCTGGCTGGAGATTTTTTGGAACGGAAACTGTTATTCTAAACAGGAGTACATTTCTCAAGTAAAATTTTATTCACATTGAAATAATATTTGATACCTTGAGCGAGAAAAACTTCCTCTTTACCTTGTAGTTTGGCAATTATGCAAGGTATACTATTTGAAAGCTCATCAACTCCACAAGAACAGCTTATCATACTACCCTATTATTTACATAATAATAGTAGCATAACGCTTTTATCGCGAGCATACATAATTTCATGCATAATACCACATAATCATGCCTGTTAAATTTTTTGTTCACATGGACGGGATCAAGATAAGCAGTTCAATGATTATTCCGAAGAAACTTAAAAGTGAAGCGTTCTCCAAGGATGAATTATGAAAGACATTTTGCCATTTAAATTAGCCTTTATTTGCCAGTGTTGCGTTATTAAAGCGTGTGGTAGGTGTTTGGAAATATGCACACCTAATTTTTTTTGATAAACAGAATAGTTAGGTTTGTAGGAGGGATACGAAGCGATTAGAACAAATTTTGGTTTTAATGCAGTCTTCCTTAGTCCTTCCTTAATATTTTGAAACATTTGTAGTTGTACATTTAGTACCTATGCAAAATATTATTTTTTTTCTCGGTATGTCTTACAATCTGTTGGGTTTGGAAGAACAATGGTCAATTATTTGAAAGAGATTCCGTAAAATGGTTTTTGGATGAAATTTCAAGGTTTAATTACCTGCAATGAGTGCAATTACAATTGCACGAGCTTTTGTTGCAATAAAACGCGTAGATTAAATCAATAAATATGCATTTCATCAAATATGCTTTATTGGCAACATACCACAAGGCACCGGCAAATGTTTGATTGAGGTATGGCTATGGCATGTGTAAAGTTCAAAAATGGACTTGAGTATCCTATGTAATAAATCACAATAATGATTAGTTACATATTCTAGCAAAACTGCTTTCCGGATTCTTAAAAGAAGTGATAAAAATACTAATAATGGGCTGATAAGCAAGGAGGATTATTAAAAACGCCAAGATATCCTTTACTGTTTTGTATCTTTACTTATATACGTACACAACTAAAGAAACTATAATGACTATAAAGACTATGTGGGGATTTAGTGTTTTTAGTCAATAGAAGAAACCATGCGTGTGAACCCAGTGACCTATATTTTTAATTACAATCCCGAAAATCCTGCTCCTCATCTTTGATTTGAAGCACCTACGGACGCATAAAGAATTTAGTTCAATGAAATTTAGAGGTAATTTTAGTTCTCGTGAGCTTTGAAGGTGGGATCATGTTTCTATCTCGTACGAACAGCTATATTACGCGAAACACCTTTCATGGAGCATCAGCAATAACATCCTTTATCCTAACAAGACGAAATGGCTGATTGATAAAATATGCTGATTATCTATCATCATCTAGCTAATCACTACCAGTCATATCAGCAAAACAAGCACGGTACAATCAAAGCTGAAGAAACAATATCCTGTGTTGATGTAAGTTGTAAGTATGTATCTTGAATCTTGTATGACGGCTTCAAACATTAAATGATCATAGTCTTTGAACGTCCAACTTATTACAAGTAAGGACATTTATCTATAAAGTAGTAGGTGGAGGTGTGAACTATAAACTTACTACGCATATATTATTCAATTTGTAGATAGTGCAGTCACCATTTCCACTTTTGCGCTTCCCTGCTCATAAGCTATGACTGTGAAACAATAAAAATAATCGTAGACAACAAGCAAACAAAAAATTTCGTGTCTGCTTGACATGATCAAATCTTAATCGGAAGTTTTGATACATGACATCGATGGTGTAGTGTCTCTACTTGTATGAACTTGACCACAAGTACTAGTCGAATAACAATCATAAATGCCAACAACGCAAAAAACAGCAACTCGACGACTACGACGAAAGCTACCATTGCATTAATTGAAGGGAAGTAAGGCTAGCAAAACGGTTAAAGTTAAAAATACTGATTTTTCCAGTAAAACAGATATCGTATAAAATATGGTTTAAGGAAAAAGCAATAAATTTTTAATGCTATCACGATTTAGACAATCATCAGGGATGTAAGATGTCAATAAAAATCCATTGCATTCTAAAAGTCTTTGGAGTGTTGGTAGACGTGAGACACTGTAGACTGCGAAAGACCTCTCTTGTGTGTGACAATGGCAATTGAAATTGGAACGCAAAATAAAAGCATATCGTATTATGTTACAAATGAAAATAATTGATAGACAGAGTATTTCTTCAATGTTCTTGTTTTGATATTACTTGCAATTCGATGGATTCCAAATTCTTATACTTTGGTCTTCCAAATGAATGAAAATTGAAAAGGGCTGTGTATGATTGGTAAGATTGCAAGATGATTATAGATCTCTCTGCTTAATGCAAGATTTATTACAAGGAAATCAAATTCATATACCTTATATACATTTACATACTCATTTTCATATCTAATAGCAATACCAGCATGCTTAATAGGAGTGAACTCTCAAAGAACACGTTTTTTACCTTACCTTGCGTTAATCAGAGGTAATTAGCGTATTTACTCATTTATTACAGAAACAACAGAAGTAAGCATATGATTTACGTGACTCAATGATTCGTGCCTTGTGCTAACTATCATTTCATTAGCTCGATGCGCTTAGTGTCACGCTTAATTCGTTCACTAATCTTTAAAATTTATATTTCGTAAAAAATACTGGAACAACACAGGGCAAAATCTGTTAGATGTCTCACAACGCCCCTAATTTCAATTAGGTTTGACTCGTACAGCATTTTATAACAACTGCAGCTATGCATGCATGTATTTATAAAAAATAATTACAATGTTTTACAAAGTTGCGAGTACCTGCCAGATTCTTGGCCAATCCATTTTGTCATTCGTGATGATCTGAACAATAATTCTTTTTAAAAACTGTTCTTAAATTAAATTTTAGTGCTGTTGGACGAAACACGAAATTTTATTGCCTTTCATCAATAAAAAAGGGGGAAGGGTTGGACATTGTGTAAGAAAAAATGTTATTTATGACGACTGAGACGACAAAACAGCTTAAAATTGAAAAGAACGTTTTATGATGACTAATATACTAATAACCCAACATTGTACTCGAGTATTACTAAAAGCAGTGGTAATTCAAAGAGATCCAAAACTGGAAGAAAATCTCTAACGATTTCTTTGAGTCATGCTTTATAGGGCAAACCTCCTTTTCATATTCATCATAATTCATTCATAACTCACGTGAAGACGGAAGATGTACTCAAACAGAAAAGAAAACAAAGGCTTTTTTAAACAACATATTGTCGTGATTCATATTGCGACGTATTCCACGAAATCTGGAGAATTATGTGTGTTCATGAGTGAAGCCTCTGCTGCAACACTAGATATGTTTTTGTGACTGAGCAAAATTTGCGCGTCAAAAGTGAAGATAATGATGGCGATTATAGTTTAGAAATGAGCAAAAAAAGATAAATAATAGTTCTCTTGATTATTAATCCTATTATCACACTTTACTCTGTAATTTTATTTTGTCTGAGCATCGGTCAGTTGAATTTTATTTCTGGATAGAATGCTGTTAGCATTACTACAAGATGTACTTTTGTTTTGATTTAAATTGTAGTTTTGCGCTTTCGTCTAGCTAATATTTATTTTGCACGCTTTTTATTAGGGGCGGTAGCCGGCATGCATGCATTCAACAATCAAGCAACAAATCAACATGTCATCGTGACTTTGCAGAGGTTCAGTGTGCAGTCAGTAAGTATGGACGGGGCTAATTATGTGTGATCATTCAGCTTCTTAGAAAACTACATTGAATAGAATAATGTAAGGAAAGGATTTATATGCTTGTTTTGATTTTTGATTCAAGAATGAGTATTACGGATGATCAGTTTCTCGTAAACATTTTTGAGCACCTAAACATGACTGAACACGACTAAATCCTTCTTTGGTGATACTTGCTGGAAAATGATTATACGCAATTTGTCGAAAACAAACTTGCTCCCTTAAGAAATATGCACGTGAAATATAATTTTACAATGAAAACTTATCATGAGATGTAGTAAATTATCTTCTTGACTTTCCTATTGGCATCTTCACGCTTCTTGGCTACAAACAACATCACATTCATGGCATTTCCAAGCTTTTGTTGCATTTTATGAAAATTATGCAACGTATCAAACACTATATTTGAGGAGGATGCCACCCAGTGTTCTAGCAAAAATATTTCACAAACTTGGCAAACAATCCCGGACATATTTGAAGTAAACATTATTTTCTCTCATTTTGTAGCTTACGCAAGTATATGTTTTAAAAGAGACAGTTGAGATGTTTGCTTCGAAAAATCCACATCAAACAAGTTACATAAGTCTACGTCATAAAATTTGATTACCAGCCTTTGTCTACTCATTGCCCTTGCACGTCATATCGTTTAACCAGACAACTAATAATATATGAATATATATGGCATTCGTGAATGTGTCTTTTATCACGCAATAAAGAAGGTGTTTAATTTTTCGCAATTTAGTCATACCTCTACTTCCAACAATTCTTTACTTTCAAAATGAATTCGTATTTGTGTTGTATTCTTATGATAGGTAAGGGTACACAGATTTTTCTGTTATTTCACTTTTTAATAGTTGAAACGCAGGAATCCTTCGTCTACCTTTACTCCATTGAGAATCGGTGTCTACAGACGTGGTCTGATAAGATGGCTTCACGTTCATTATGTTGGATGCTGTACTCGTGGCAGTCATAGCCCAGTTATAATAACTGTTCATTTTACTTTGAGTTTCCAGACCATCCATAATTCTTGGTTTAGTTGGAGCAGAGAGTTTTCTCTTACGAGTTTCACCACGTGATCTTGAATAGAAATCTTCATCCTCGTTATCTTCATCTTCACCAGCTTTATCCTCTTTGCTCTGAAAAAATACTCGAATAGTGAAGAAGTATATGACCTCTATCACCGATATGATACTAAACCCGAGGGTTAGGCTGAGTATTCCACCAGCGTTCGCTAAATAATAGAAATATCAGGTTAAGATAGAGCAAACTAATGCTTTTAAATGCTATAATCATGCATTTCACCTAAAAGATCAGAATGATCGTACAGCCGCTTTCGTTCCTTGGCATACAAAGAATCCGTGCCCATAAAAATATGAACAATTGAATAATTTTTTGCCCTGTAAAAATTGTAGAACAATTTTTTAAGTTTAAGTGTAAATGAGCAAGAAGTGCGGTTCATAAGCTTGACCTTACATCTTATTCGTTTCCTCTGAAGTGTTATATACGTAGGTTGTGATATTGTCCTTGAGTGGGAAATGAGACAGTTGCATTTTGTAGTGGATCTCTGTACATGCTGGTATGCATTGATTGCATTGTCCAGACTTTCCAACCGATGCTGTCACGTTCTCTAAAATTGTTAGTTAGTTATGTACATTTAATTTACATTAGATGTAATTCATGTAACATTCATTTTTTCATTTGCATAACTTACGTCGAACCTCTTCCGAGCAATCTAGCTTTCTCGCGCCACATAGAACTTGCGTTGAGTTATCTGTTTAGAACAAATTTGCGATACAAGCAACAATAATAATGGTATTTAAAAAATCCAACAATCAAATTCTTACGAGGCATGAAATATCGCACACAACTGCATTTTTCATAAGTGAGTTTCGCAATACATTCGTCCATACAATTCGATGCTGAATAAAACCTATAGCTAGAGAGCTTGGCTTTTTTATCACTAGGAAAGTAGCAATTCCTTTTATCCTAAAATATTTAGTAAGCTTCATGAAATTCAATTAGCTAAAGATAACTATACCATAAAAATTATTTGTTTTTGGAAACCAGAAACTTACAATACCAATATTCAGGAGAGCATCTTCATCACTGATTGTCACCTGTGGTTCAATGTCAATGAAAACTTCACTGCTAGGAGGAATAGCGACTCCATAATCAGGTATGCTCGGAAAACTAACGGGGGAATGTGCAAGCATCTTGTAATAGGTAAAAATAGGAATGAGTTTAGATAATAATATGCATGCAACACTGTATGAAATGCTTTAAAATCAACTCTTGCTTCGGACACCTTAAAGCCAACTGCATCATGTGAATTGCATGTTGAATACATATCTAATTCCGGATTGATAAGAATCGATAGTCCGTATGGTTTCCCTCCAGCTTTTTGATGTTTTGGAAACTTTATGTTGGCTATATCAGTCTCATTCATCAGAATTAGATTATTCGCATCAAATTTTTGCCATTGTCTTCTTTCATCCTCTGGAATGGCATCCAATGCTGATTCGGCCTCAGTAACATTTTCTCTAAAAGTACGAAAATTTTCAGATTAAAATTAAAATGTACACATTCATTTTCTTTCCAATGATTTCTCACGGTATCTTCAGAAAATATTTAGGCATCATGTTGAAGACACAACAGCCTCCATGCTGAGTGTAAATCCGAGTGAACAATTCATTACATGGGATGAATTCTTTTGCCCACATGCATTTCAGAATCATATCTTCACAATGATGAGAAGCCCTGCCTTTAAATGTGCTTATGTTATGCTCGAGCTCGTGACTAAAAGAAGTCACCATTGCCTGCATGTACTCCACGTATTCGTCTTTAGCCATGTAATCTTGGAACACTTGGACATAGTCAACTGTTCCAAATACATCTTGGAGGGTTTGATTCAAAAGTCGTCGGACACTTGGGGCTGCAAGACAATAATGTGTCATGTGCTCGGAGAGCAGCAAGGCGTCCAAGTATTTATTACCTACTTCAGTAAAATTAGCGTCGATGTACTTGTTCTCCTCTTTGGTAAGAAACCTACCCCATTACAAATTGTTACAGAAAGAAAAGCAATGCTATAAATTTTAAAAAAATACAAAAATTATATAAGATAGATTTGCATTAAGTACCTCAGAATGTCTTTCATTATCTGTGTCTTCAATATATTCACATTGCATAGAGTGAGTGCAGGAAATGGGATTTGTGCTATGGTGGTTTCTTGTGGTTGAAACGATATAATAATTGGGTTTTCATTATATTTTCGGTAAATCTCTTCTACCATGTAACAGGACAACCCTACGCTCAATAATACGGCTGATATCCAGAAAAGTCTAAAAAGAGCAAAATAATACATGCTCTCGCTTATCATTATAACACGGTCCCGTAGTGGATTAATTTATTGCATACTTACTTTTCACACGGATGCTTATCTGGTGATCCTATATACTTTACACCATGAAGAGTGGATTCTCTCAGAAATTGGCCAAAAACCCCTTCCATCCATGTCCTGCGTCCCATATTTTGGAGAAAATGATTTTGGCTTGAAGGAGCCAAGTGCTGTCCCCAGACTGGAGCACATATTGGTTTTATGCGACATGGTAAAATTTAAAATGAAATCGTTCAGAACAACAGGAAGTTAACAATTATTTTTTGGCTGTTTTTAAAACGAATTTCATGGCTCATTTGTTTAGATGAAATACATGGGCATACCTAAACCACGTGGTTATATAAGTGAGACTTACACTTTAACATAGACAAGATATTCCAATAAAATCAATAAACTTGTTTTTAACAAGGTGCCCGTTGAAGGTTATTAGCAAGTCTATCACACGTGCCATCATTAATTATTAATTGCTATTTCACAGCTTATTGGAATAGCAGTGTTATGTGTTTGAAGTAATTAGAGCCATGCGAATGATATCCACTACAGGACTAGCAAAATTGGATGTTGAAGTAATAGTATAAAATAGTTAGTTCCATCGCATGACAGCTCTTCAGACTTCAGATCATTACCAAGGTAAAAACGGACACACATCATAATGCATGGCTCAACGATCGATGTCAACAAGTCCAATTGACATAAATTTTAAAATGGGAAAGCTGAAATAGTCAAAAACAAGTAAGTTCTTTGGAAATAGATGATTACAAAAGCATTACAGGACTACAGGAAAAATAAGAAATTTCCTTCCTTCATTCCTCACCAAATACGATGGCTTCATCAAAACCTTGGATAACTCCCATGGCCATTAGGTCGACTCACGTTGTAAGCTTATTTTTTGACATTTGTAAAACACTTCATAGTTTTGGCAAACAAATATTAATAGCCATTCTTAAAGTGAGCTTATTTTATTATGCAGGTTCTCCATATTATAACCATAATCTTGATCTGTATTGGAATTACCAAACTGCCCAATCCTCCAAAGAAAGGCAAATTGCTGGAAGCTGCTCGTGCACGCGGATCTATTTGGTTTTTTGTTGAGATCGGACTCTTCATAATGTCATGCGCTATGCTGATTTCTTCTGTAGTCAGCCTGAAATTGAAAAATCCCTCTGGAGCAGTTTTGAAAATCCAAACATGGTCTTCGGATTATTGTCCAAACTTTGTAATGACATCTTCAAAATACTTAATTAAAACTGAATGACTTATCTGGTGAAAGCCAAATCATATACGATGCTGTCGTTCTTTTCATTCCAGAGCTTCTTCTACTACCTTCTGGCCTCACTCTTTGTCTTGTATGGAGCCATGCTTGGGTGTCATATTCCCATGCTATTCAATAAAGTGCCGATTTACCCTTTTCCTTTGTCTAAGATGCCAAACAAGCTCTGGCAATTTCTGCTAATAGGAGCTGTCGTCACTGCAATTGTAAATTCAATTGTGTATTTTGTTGCAGCCTTTTATCCCACAGCAAGTTCTACAGCATCTGAGCCGGAGAAAGTTGAGGAAGTAGGACGAAACGGAGATAAAACACCTATAAATGATGACAAGGGGAAAGATGGTGTTTCCGAGTCTCAGGGAAGCAAAACAGAAACAACAGGAGGAGAAAATGAAGTGAAGAGTTCGACTGGATAAAGCTCTAAATGATAGACGGGTCAAAGTTGCTAATTTTGCTAATCTCTATAATCCTCTGCTGATCATTTGACGCTTCATATATTTCATTTTGAACTATTCAATATAAATTTGGGTAAAGATTGATTCAAATGCTGTCTTTATTGTAGAAGAAGGCAATTTAAAACGTACAAATAAAATAATTAAAAATTCTGTGAGAAATCTAATGATTGCCGGTGCTTGCTAAACCAATTATTTATTGTTCATCTTGCAAAAGTCAATCAACGTTTTCTTTCAGCTTTAGCCTATTCATTGAACCAACTTCATCATCGTTGACATGCGAAACAAGTCAAAGTCAGTAACTTATCAAATATGTATAATAGTCAAATACGTATCCCCAGTCGAGTAGAAAACGAAAGCAGTGAGATAGCTTACAGACTTACAGACGTAAAATAACTCTTTTTCTTAGAAGAAACTGCCATTGAATTGAACTCCCAATTTTTTTCTACACAAGCTTCCAGTTGCTTTTGCTTCCAATTATGAATAGTCTGAAAGCTGCGTTAAAGAGAAAGCTCGAAGAGTCTGAACATTTGAAGAACGATTTGGAAGCGTTGCCTCGTGCTAATGATTTCATTGCTCATAGTAAAGCTATTGAGGGCTGGCGCACGGCTTGGATTAGAAACTTTATCCATGAAAAGCTGAAAATCGAAAACAACCAGAAAGGTTTTGTAATAAACACGCCTAAGCAGGTAATTTCAGTGCTCATGCTCACCCGTTTTCTATCGCTTCAAAAATCAATAAAATAAAAGTCCAATTTTAGAGTGGAGGTGAAAACAAGTTGCGACGAATCGTCAATCAAGACGCTCGAAACGACTTAAGCCAAAGGAGAGACTTTCTTATAATTTTACCGGAAGAGGTTTAAATATTCTCGCAACAATTCTAATATTACAACTTTCAAGCATTAAAATGATTCTTGTTTTACAAAACACATAAAAACAACGCTATTTTGTTATTTCCAGATTCAAGAGTTGGAAATCAAACTATGTCGTAATGCCAGCAGTTCAATTCCAACATCATTACCTTCTTCACCTGCTGGACCAATAACCTCGGGAGAAAGCATATTTGATTTGGCTGTTCCAAGACCTCTTGATCAAATGATATCTCTGGAAGAATACCAACAGGCAATCAGTGAGTTTTCTGGCTACCTAGAGAATGAAAGAAAATCCAATGGCTATCTCGAGTCCGATAGTTTATGGTTTATGAGATGGTTTACAACCAAGTTATTTGTGAGATTGGTTAATCATGAAAACGACGGTCTTGTGCCAGTTTCCAGCATAATGGAGTATGTGACTAAGAAGGTTGTACTTTATCGAATTCGTCTAGAACTAATGAAATACGACGTGGATGGAACTGGATATATAACAAAAGAGGTAAGCTTTCGTCAGTGACGAATTCTTAAAAAATCTACAAAAAAGCAGTTTATCTGCATTGTATTCATTTATTTTGCATCAAGAAACTAGCGTTTTATCTCGCAACGACGGAGGCAGAGCGACCAAAGTCAGGTCAGCGAGCATGTGTTGACGCTTTTGTATTTGAAGCATTTTTTCTATTGGATCCTCACAGAACCAACAAAATTAAAATAGCTGAGCTTCTCGGGTTTCGAATACTTCCATTTAACAGTCTGGTATTTAATCAAGCAAAGCCATATTATTCTGGCTTATTTATAATGTTTATTGCTATCTTTCTTTGTCCTAAAGAAGTGTTCATAACGAATGTATCTTTTTATTACGCAGGGCGTCCTTGTGTTTGGTTACGGTCCAACAGAAAAAAGATTCTTCCATAAACTAGAAATGTTCAGAGAACTACTTAGCATCAGTAGAGCCGATTCAGTTTCCCTTTCCATTTTCTGCGAGTAAATATGTGTGAAAATTATTGATCTGATTTACATCGAGACATATAGATATCTCAGGAAATTAGTAAAATTATTTTCCGATTTTATCAGAAAATTCCCTGAAATTTCTCAAAGACTTTGGAGAGATGATGTAAGAGTGAAAGCGAAGAAAGTTAGGCTACTGCAGTCTATTGTTCAGCGATTGATTTATCTGTATGAAAAGTCAAGCAGCAACAAAGAGAATATGGGGATCAGTTTCAAAATGTTCCTGGAGATAACTTTAGCATGGGAATACCTTGACACTAGCTTATCCTCCATATCCTTCTTTTTCCGAGCTCTTGACACTGACGACAAAGGATATATGGACACAAGTGACCTTCAGCGACATTACAGGGTAAAAACTAACAAACCAATAATAATAATGAATCAAAAAGCGAAAAAGTGTGGAGCATGATTATGACAGTAAAATGTACCGCATGCAGAGCATTGATGAAGGAATATCAAACCTGCTGGGTTCAAAAAACAACAATAATGATTCTGAAAAATATAATGATAAAAACTGGATTTACGCCTCCTTCCGTGAAATTCAATCCCAGATACGAGACATTTTGGAAAAAGAATCAATTTCTCGTATTACCCCCCAAAATCTATTGTATGTGCATTTACGCCTCCAGAATTACTGTACTATTACTATCCGTATCCTTATTTCTTGAAGATTGAAGTCATGCAATGCAAACCTAAATTTTTACTTTGCAGCAAAGCCAGAGATGGTCATATTGTGATTGCGAGTTTAATCAATTTGGAATCATCCTTGATTATTGGCTGCTTCAAAAGTAGTCCAACAGGAATCGATTTTATTTTACGCAAGGATCATGATGAAAAACGAAATCATAGTTTTATTTGATAACCGACTTGCACAAACCAACTTTACTCCCTGTTATAGCCACTGATAACAGTAATTCATTTATTGTATGTACATGGTAATTGCTGGTTAGATTAGGTATATGCAACACTTTACGGTGTTATATGTACGTTTAATAGTATATAAATGTAGTGTAGGTGTTGACTGTTCTCAAGTGATAAAATAAAGTTATGACTCTGACCTATTCTCTATTATCTGGTAGATCTCAATCGGTACATCTATCATCATGTTAAAAGACTCGTTAACACATCATGAACAGAGACATGAATCATTCATTCACAATGATTACTTATGACCAAGAGTTAAGGATGTTGATTAATACTTCACAGATTCATTCGGACTACAGCTTCATTAATATTTTTCTCCTCCTGTAAGCTGTAGCTGTATGTCTTTACTGTTTACTAAGCAGAAACAGAACTAGAATGTCATTTCTCTGTCATCAAGTAATTAAGTCATTCTCTCATGTTGAAAAGCTTCGAGTTCAAGCCTTTGACCTTCACATTGTAGAACTGCAAGAATCGCTTCACATGGCCTACTCACCGTACCACAGTCTTGCCATCCAGTTTACCAGACCACAGCACATGTACCACTGTACTTCTACCGTTTCATTATAGATTTATTTTGCAGGTTGTGGTTGACGTTGCGCCATGTGACACTCACACATCTATGGTACACCTACTTATAAAACACTTCACAAAACATGAAGATTGTGCATTCATAAATGAACATTCAGTAACCACCGAGCTCCTCTTCATCTCCCTCCGTTATTCACTTAATATTTGTCGATTCGGATATTAATTAAAAAAATGAGCTGTGATTGTGAGGAAACATCTTCTCCCCGAGAGCCCTTGGTAGGACTCATCGTTTGTGGCCCTTGTGCTTGTGGCAAATCTGAAGTGGCTTCAGCCCTTGCCCAACACTACCAAGTCCCTTTTGTCGACGCAGACTCATTGCACTCGGAAAGCAACATAAAGAAAATGAGCGCAGGGATTCCTCTCACAGACGAGGACCGCGTTCCCTGGTTGGTTGCTGTCAGGAAAGAAATCATTATTCGAAAGAAGAATCCTCTCAGCAGCACTGCTCAACAGAACAAATCTCATCAACAGAGGCACGTGGGCGTTGTGGCGGCTTGTTCAGCACTCACCAGGAAATACAGAAGCATCTTCGTGGAGTTCAGGAAAATGCTCTCGCTGAGGAAAAGTGCGACCTAGATGTAATCTTTGTGTTTCTCAACTGTTCTCAAGATGTTCTTCAAAAGCGACTCGACCAACGACAAGGACACTTCATGAAAGCTGGGATGTTATCCAGCCAACTTGCCACTCTGGAAGTCCCCCTTGAAGAGGTACAACACGGAAATGCTATCATTGTTAATGGAGATGCGGAGCTGTCTGACGTGTTGAAAGAAGCTACGGGAAAAGTGCAAAATTTGTTGGCTCAATGAACTCTAACACTTTTTCTGATATTAACAAGATCTGAAATATTATTAAAGTTTATGGAAATATTTTTTTGATGATGAGAAATAAACAATTTCGTTGCGAGAGGGTATGACATGACAAAAAATTAGAATGTATTTTATCTTTCATAAATGTTTCGCAATCGTGCTTTCATAATGGCCACAGATAAACGTTTAAAATTAAACTTTGCATCCAGTAAACCATACTTCTTACTTTCCAACTTCATGAAGATGACAGCTACAACAACTGGGTTTTAAACAGGTATTAAAACCATTCATTATAATAAAACGGGTGAAGAGCTGCTTGCCCTGCAGGTTTGTTGGTGGCTAGCATAGCACAAAGCAAAGCGCTTTTGCTTCTACTTTTGTTTTCGTGGGACTCGAATGCTTGCAATGAACAGATGAGAAGAGGCATCGCGATCGGCATTTTCGGCATCATCATGATCATCCATCAGCTTTTCTGTTTACGTTATGTTGCTGGAGCAGTGTGGCAGTAGCGAATTTTGTCGTTTTTTAATACATTCTGACTTTCTGATCCAGGCTCTCTTTTTGTAGTGAAGTGAGAGTGAGTGGATGACAATTATGACATCCAACCACACGGAGAATTTGCGTTTGTTTGTAAGTAAAAAAAAGTAACAAAAGTTCCAAGCGTGTCAGTTGATTCATTTTGTTTGCAGCGTTTGAAATTTGAAACGTGTTGTTGTAAATAAAAATAATAATATACTGTACTGCAAGAAGTTTCTTTGTTCACACTATTCACAGTAATAGAGCGTCAAGTGAGTAATGGATAATTGAAAAAGTTTAAGCAATTCAAAGAATGTTAAAGGTTAGTATTTCATAAGTACCATTGTAATTCTCAGTTGTGATGTAAATAATTTTAGCTTGGGACTAGAATCTATTTTCATTAAATTTGATTTTCGGTTCTTTGATTTGAGCAGGTTTGACAATTGTCTGTCATCTAGCTGTAACTTCAAAATGGACGTATTTGGAGACTCATCAGATGACGAGGACTATCTTCCCGATATTCCAAGTCCCTCCCCCAGTGGAATGGAAGGATATAGTTGCCCAAGTCAAAATGAGAGCGGAAATCTGGATGTTGATGAAAATGTAGTAAGTCAACCTCGGCGTCATGCAATTCCTTTGCCGGCGTATGACCAAGAAGATGAAGACGATGATAACATTAACGCATCTCATGAGAATCAAGGTCAAAATGTCAACAATTTGGACGACGAGGGAAGTAGGCAGGTTGAGGAACCATCTGATGAAAGTTTACCAAGTGTAGGAGGAGAGGATGGAAATGAAGAAGCATCTTTGGAAGTCAGCAGTGCTCCTGTGGGAGGATTCCGTGTTCGAGTGGGTCCGGATGGAGAAGAACAAATCGAATTTGCATCTGAAAGTGATGAAATTTCCGAAGAGTCCGACAGCGATGATGATCCTCCGTGGAATGAAATGATGGGAGTTCAACCAGCAGTACAATTTGCTTTGCCTATAAATATTGTGGCTTCCATCGCAAATCGGGTTAATACAAATCAAAGAAGGGCGTCACTGTCAGCCATTTCTAGGATAGAAGAACTGTCTGGAGAAAATCACATTCCAGGTTCTTCTAGTACAGCAGCTAGGATGAGTACTGCAGGTCGTCCAACCGTCCAAACTGTAAGACGACAGCGTAAACAGACAAAATCTAAAAAACGTAAAGCCAAGAAGAAGAAACCCACAAAAAAGAAGAAAGTTGCACCCAAGAAACCCCCATCTCCTCCAAAGCCATTAGGTCCTTTGTACATTGAAGAAAACTGGAATGGAAATGAAGAATTGGACTACAAAGTATACTCTAAATTGATCAAAAAAATGAAAATTAATAGAGTTGTTATTAACTTTACGGAAAATGAAGATTGTGAGCTTCCCCAAGAGCAAAAACAATTGTCCGAAATGGATACAAATGTTGAGCAGAATAATGTTGATAATAATAATGCTGCACCAGGCCCCAGTTCTGCCATTTCTGAAAATGGTGGCACTGACAATGTCAAGATATCTGGACGTCGAGCGTCACAAACGTCTGGAAAACTTGAAGGTGTCTTTGCACCAACAGGATTCAAAATTGGACAAGTTCAGTTTGATCGTTGTGGCAGACAGCGATGGCTTTGGAGAAATAAATCTGAACTTTTAGCAGCGTACGAAGTAATACAAGACATTATTTTGTATGTCAGCAGTCAACCAGGTGAATCGATTTTGCATATGAGGGTCAAGCGCACTTTAAGAGGCGAGCAAATACAAGAGCGAACTGGTCCGCCACCCAAGTTGTCCAGTAGAGATTCCACTCGAGAATTAATTTATAATGTTACCCAACATTACTTTTATCATGTTGATCCTGTTGGAGTTCCTGCGGATTTGTTTGCTTTGAAAGGTATGCTCATTTTATTATTATTGTTCATGTTATCTTGACGTTAAATAAGGAGACCTTTCAACAATATGTCATTTTTTTTTGTTTTTACAGGATTGGGTAACCGAAAAACATTCCTCTTGGATTTTCACGAATTTGATATGCAGAATGAACGTTTTATATTTGACGTGGTATTGCTGGAGAGTGCTATTCTTGGGGACCATGATGTTCATTCGATTCCTACAGGACAAAGTAACGCGATGCAAGACGTGTTCACTAACTTTTTAGGAGTTACCCCTCCTCCACGTAAGTTTGCAATAACTTAACCCCCTCCGTGTCCTTAAAATACCTACTTAAGTTGTTTTGTCATGTGCATTTGACTTTAATAGCTCCTCTGGAAGAAGAAGCCCATCAGAAAGAAGACATTGAATGGTTTTATGGTCAAATTCGGAAGTACCACAAACAGGAACAGCTACCACCGTCTGATATTCCACTGCAGCCCGAGAAGCTAAAACCTCTGCTTAGAAACTACCAGCGTGACGCTGTCCACTGGATGCTATATCGCGAAGGATGTTTAAGTCATTGCGAGGCGCATTCCTCTCCAGAATATCAACACCGAGTAGATCTCATTGAGGCATTCCTTTGTAAAATGTATGTTCCAATCAAACTGTACAGACACGATCCCACAAAGACGACACCTGTAGCTGAAGCAGCGTTCTATAATCAGTTTACATCTTACGTCTGCTGGAAAATGCCGACTGTACCTCCCCTCCCTACCGGCGGAATACTTTGTGACGAGATGGGTCTAGGAAAAACTGTCGAAACGCTGTGTCTTATTTTGCTGAACAAGAAACCTACCCCAGAAGGTTTGCAAGAATATTTTGAACATCGAGAAAATATCGAGAATGTATGGACATCCGTGGACACCGAGAAGCAGGAGAATATCGGTAATAGTTGTGCAATCAAGCAACAGTTGAAAGAGGAGGATAATTCGACTTCGTCATCATGGGAAGAGTCGGATTTAGATTCGGAAGCTAGTGATGCCTCCACAGAAATGCCAGTTGATCGAAAGCGCAGAAGGGGTACTGGGCGAGGTGTTAAAACTAAGAAGTCAAAGAAGACATTTTCGGCGAAAGCGGTAGCGACTCGTAGAATATTCCAAAGCAGAAGACGTGCTACATCTCCATGTGAGTTTAGCACCTCCATCGACGACAGTCCCACTCACCATGCTGAAACTCCAGTGGATGAAACACGATCTGACGAAAAAAGTATTATCCAAAGACGACCTCCAAGGAAAAGTGCACAACAAGCAAGGGTGACAACCAAAGCAGCTTTGGAGGCTATTGAGAAAAGTATGGAAGGCAAGAAAAAACGAAAAGTAAAAGGGTCTGAGGGTGAACCCGAACCCGCCAAGAAAACGCGAGCACCACCAGGAACCACTTACCAGGCCCTGAAAACGCTCTACGAATCAGCTCTGGAAGATTATAGATTTGCTGATGCCGCCAGATCTCAACCAAAGTTTCACGGAAAGTTTTACGAGACACATATTGAAGTAAGAGAATGCTTTGAATGTGTTTGTGGTTATTCTGAAGACGAATGGAAAGGAGCTCCAATAGTCAAATGCAGTATTTGTGGTAGTAGTCAGCACATGGAATGTGTTGGATATGATGAGGATCTTCATCGTCTTTTCGGCAAACTAGGAAGAAATTACCTGTGTCCACATTGTGAATCCCTCGAGGCTCCATTCGAGACCAAGTCTACTCTCATCATAACGCCACAGTCTATTAGTCATCAGTGGATTAAAGAAATTCAGAGACATGTTCGAGAGTCCAACTTAAGCATATTGTTTTACAAGTAAGATCAAATATGATTATAAGACTTCTATTCAAGATGGATTAATTTCCATGTTTAATATTGTAATTTACAGAGGAGTTGGACATCACGGATACCTTCCACCAGGAAAGTTGGGTCGATACGACATTGTTATCACAACGTACAGTGTCTTATCAGCAGAACTGGATTATGTTGACTTGCCACATTGTAACAGTGCTGACGGCAGAAGATTTCGTAATCCAAAGCGATTTTTATCCATTCCATCTCCTCTGCCAAGTGTGCTGTGGTGGAGAGTCTGTTTGGATGAAGCTCAAATGGTGGAAGGCATCAACACAAAAATGTCAATCATGGCATTGCGGATTCAAGCGGTTCATCGATGGTGTGTAACTGGAACTCCGGTTAACAAAGGATTACAAGGTATGCCAGTTGTTGTTCTAATACAATGATTTTATTTTAGGCTCTAATTAGGGAAATGACGGAAATGTTTATTAGTATAGTGATAAGTTTTCTCATGACTTTCAGACTTGTTCGGATTGTTTGTATTCCTCAAAGCTTATCCAATAAGTTATGATATTTGGTGGAACGTTCTTGTTAGAAATGCATTCTTCCGAAAGGAAACGGATTTGCTATATGAACTGTTTGGACAAATGATCTGGAGAAACGGAAAACAAGATGTGTTGGATCAGCTTGGGATTCCTCCGCAGACGGAAGTGATTCATTGGTTGAATTTCTCCCCTATAGAGGCACATTTTTACAAACAACAGTTTGAAATTTGTTCCAATCGCATTTTGGAAAAGATAATAAAGCTGCAGCGATTATCCCCAGATGTAGACATATTAAATAAACGCATAAGCTCCCTGGATAGGTTTACTCTGAATTCGGTAAGAAAATTTGATTCGTTAATGTCTCTGTAAAATGGAACTGATATTGTGAGTCTAATGCTTATCATTTTCATTGTGTTTCAGTTATTAGCTCCATTTTTGGAACTTCGTCAAGCCTGCTGCCATCCACAAATTGTGAAAGGTCATCTTATATCTCTTCAAAAGGGCACTTTAACGATGGAAGAGCTGCTAGATAAGCTGGTATTGAAGGCTCAGCTTCAGTGTTTAGACGATCATCGATTGATTGTGGCTGCACTTAACGGTAAGTACCAGAAAATATTAACTATCCATAAAATCTTATAGTCGAACTGTAAAATATAAAGATGCAAACTTCAATATTTTTGTAGGTATGGCAGGTCTCCTTATCATACTCAACAATTGGATCGAAGCGGCAGAAAAATACCGAGAGGTTCTTCAATCAGCGGAAAAGCACAAAGAGCATTTTCGTACAGACTCACTTCAGCTTCTTCACACCATGGAAAATCTGGCCGAAATCCTGGATGGAAACTACGCTGGAATAGCTTTCACACTACGAGACTCATCGCTCAGAAGTGAAGCTGCAGAATTAAGGAAAAAGTACATGAAAAAGTATGCTGACAATGTGAGGGCTGCTGTAGACACAGTGTATCAACACACTAAAGCAGTAGAAGAAATTCAGGATCAATTTACCATGCATCAGGAGTCTTGGTGGGTTTCAACTTTAAAGTCTGCTCAGAAATTACAAAAAATCGACGGATTAATTCAGTCGTTAAAGCAAGATTTGCTGGATGTTTCCAAGAAAAACATCAAAAAGACCAACAGTGTTGCAAATAAATTTAATGATCGCTGGGGACTGGAGCAGGCACTTGTCCCCGCCATTTTAGAAATGGATGAGTTACGAACGTCAGTATTAGATGGTCTTCAGGAGCTGCAGAGTGGTGACCCAACAATTTTCGTCGAGTCTGCTATCCGCTGTCACTTGCGTCAGAAATCCGACACTTACTACAATGATTCTACAATGGGGGAAAGTAAATGCAAGCTTTGCACATACCACGACAACTTTTTGGTTTATGAGTCTGTCATTTTCAAGGCAGATATGAAGGATAAAATTAGTCGAACTGGAAGGAATTGGCAGCAGAGAAAGTTATTGGGGGACCTCGCTGATGATGATGAAATTACTGAAAAAACAAGGAATGAACTGTTACAGCAAGAGGCTGAAGATCTGAAAGCAACTACAGAGCATGTGCAATTGATTAATGAAGAACTTCGAAGAGGAACTTGGGGAGACTCCGAGACGGAAGTCTTGCTCAAAGGAATTCTTCGTTTTGCCAGAATCAATCGACTTTCAAAGGAGATTTCAGAAAATGGTGGACTTCATATAAAATTACTTGAGGCTGTCAAAAAAGAATTTCGGTATTTGAGAATTTTGTGGCGTCAAATATTCGACCAGGTTTCTGCATTGGATGAATTGAGTCAAGCCACTACAAGATTAATTGCAGTGACAGGAAATGTACAAAATCAGCAGGAAAGACCAAGTACATCCAGTAAAATTAAGCAACTCTCTTCGGGAATTGTAGAGAAAACCTTAAAAATCCAAAATATTCATGTGATTGGCTATCACGAAATTGAACCGAAAATGAGTCAAATGCGTACAGACTATGTCACCGGTCAAGAAAGCCTATCGCTCCACTTGGGACAATTACTGTACTTGAAAACTTTAAAGCGAAATGGATACGGGAAAAAGGGCACTCTGAATACTGAAGACTGTCCCATTTGTTCCGTACAACTTGGAAAGGAGTGGAGTGTACTTCGATGTGGGCATTCATACTGCTCCGAGTGTGTGAAGAAAATGTGCCCAAATACTTTGCAAAGCTTTCTATGTCCACTGTGCCGTCACTCCATGAAGTTTGCAGATGTCAGCTTTGTAGACACTACTGAAAATGAACAAGAAATGAGTCCGGGAACCTCTGCTGGCACTTCATCCTCTCTTTCTGAGCCTACTCGAAAAGTGAGAGAAGTCAAAGGCAGTCATTCTACAAAAGTTGAAGCAATAGTGGAGAAGCTTTTACAGCTGCAAGATTCACATCCTGGTGAAAAGTGCATAATTTTCTCAATGGTAGAAACTTTTATGTTGTCTGAACCATATTAAAAATTACATATGATATGAAATGACTAATGATGATTAATTGTCTAAAATCTGTTTTAGTGGACGGAAGTGTTGGAAATTATTGCTAACGCTCTTAATCAAAATGACATTAAGCACTGCTTCCTAAACCAGTCGGGGCGAGCATTCCACGCGAACTTGGATAAGTTTAAAGAACGCGAGGATCTACAAGTCCTGTTGATGCCCCTAACATCCGGTGCAAAAGGTCTTAATATTATAGAAGCCACTCACGTGGCTCTCGTTGAGCCCATCCTGAATCTCGCCAGTGAGTTACAAGCAATTGGAAGAGTTCATCGAATTGGACAGACAAAGCCTACTTTTGTTCATAGATTTTACGTAAGTTCAAAAGCTTAGCACTTTGGATATTTTTATTCGATGCATGCATTTGTGTTAAATGGCTGATTATAACCACTAACTCGATGATACTATTAAAATATTTACAGGTGAAGAGAACTATTGAGGAAAAATTGTATCAAATTTTGAAAGTACAAGACCTATCATCTGATGAAGAGGGTTCTCTTACCGTGAAAGATCTTCAGAATTTATTGACTACTGCAGTACCGAAATAAATATCTTTATTTGTTTTTGTTGTAATTATGCATAATACTATGTTCATGAATAAGTATCCATACTTTTTATATTGTAAAACTCAAAAAGTAAGATTTTTGTATTAGTTATAGTAATTAGTTAGTATTCTATACAGTGTTGTATTATTTCTTCCACAGAAATAACTTTTATAAATGACTGGTTTCCGTTCAAAAACTAGAACTTTCTTGTTTCAAACTATGTACTTGAATAAAAGAAGATTACGAAAGAAAAAAGGCAGAAAGAAATGAACGCACAAGGTACTTTAGCTCGTAAAAATACATTTCATATAATACGTGACAAGTTTCAGCTTTTCATAGTAATGTTTTACTCCAACGTAAACGTTCATGTATGTACGAGACAAGGACTTATCGTGTTTGTAAATATCTACTTTTTTAATCCCTCTGTAGGTACCCCTATTTCATTTCTAGCACGTAGAATTCGTGAAAATAATAATGCGCAAAACATTTGTTCACATAAACATATACATCTCACAATTATGAGAGCTTTCATTCGAAGAGAAGGTGTCTTCTGACTATCATTAGCACCACATGCAGCTCATTTCAATTTATTCATTGCACTGTTCTTCATAGAATTATTTTAAAAAAATAGATAATACAATTATGATGTAGTTCATGATAAATAGTAAGTGAAAGTCATGAATTTAAACTACTTGTTAGTGGCTACGGTGTTGATCGCGGTCACCAGCGTCGAGTTAGTGACGGGACTATGCGGATACCAGGTAAGTAGGTATGCGTACTTGGAAATTCAAATTCCCATTCGAACCGATGACGGTTAAGATTTTCTTAAATATTGAATTGATAGAGCTGTCCACAAGCAAAGCCCGGCTACATCAATGTCCATTTAGTTGCACACAGGTAATTCAAACTAATATGCCCGTTTTACCCCAAAATTCTTTACCGTAACTAAAATTTATTTTCGAATAGCCACGATGATGTCGGATGGTTGAAAACGATTGACCAGTACTATCATGGAAGTAATAAAACTAGAACATTGAATAAAAATATGAAAAATAGAATTAACAATGACTATGATAGATCGACTATTAACTGTAAACAGCTAATCGAGAGGTGGACACTGGAGCGGTGCAGTATATTCTGGATTCGGTTGTTGTAGAGCTCAAGAAAAACCCTGAAAGAAAATTCATATACGTCGAAACTGCATTTTTCTGGAGATGGTGGAGAAGTCAAGATGAGGAAACAAAGGAACTAGTTATTAGACTCGTTCAAAATGGACAGTTGGAGTTTATTTCCGGGGGATGGTCAATGAACGATGAAGGAGCCACTCATTACAACGCTCTCATCGATCAAATGAGTCTTGGAATGAGGTTAGTCAGTGAGAGAAATAATTCTTCCCTCTTATGCAAAGTGCCAATAGACCATAATAAGTGAAAAATTTTATTTTCTATAGATTTTTAAACGACACATTTGGTGAATGTGCAGTGCCAAAGATCGCATGGCAGATTGACACTTTTGGACACACGAGGGAACAAGCCTTTCTTTTCTCTCAAATGGGGTTCGATGCCTTTTTCATTGGAAGAATGGACTATCAGTACAAATCCCATTTAATGATGACACACGAAATGGAAATGATTTGGAGTTCCAGCCCCAATAACATGGGTAAGACCAATGACATGAAATTTTCATTCGTGTGTCTTAATACTACTGCGATTTGATACTGATTCATGATGGACAGGAATGAAAAGTATAATTGACGATTTTCATAGGTAAAGCAGCTTGGATTTTCACGGGAATCCTATACAATTATTATCAACCCCCTAATGGGTTTTGTTTTGACCAACTTTGCAAAGATGATCCTATAAATGTATGTTTCCTCTTTTTGTGCTTTAAAATATTCAAATAATTCTGGCAGTTTTTTAGATGTAGATTTATGAGATACATTTAATTGTTCTTATAGGATGATCCAGGCTTAGATGAGTATAATGTTCAGGAAAAGGTCAAACGATTCTTGAAAGTTGCAGAATGGTGGGCGTACCCTTACGATACACAAAACGTGCTAATGACAATGGGATCTGACTTCCATTACATGAATGCGAATATGTGGTTCAAGAATTTGGATAAACTAATCAAGTGAGACAAACTTTCATACGTATTTACAAATTTACTTTCTAACGTTCATAGTCTTACGGATGTTTCTTTCAAATTTCTGCGATTTAGGTATGTGAACGCATACGATTACGAAAATGACACGCATAGTTCCAAAGTAAATGTGATGTATTCAACCCCTTCCTGTTATCTACAGGAAGTGCACAAGAGTGGAAAACGTTTAGCTGTAAAAACTAGTGACTTTCTTCCATACTCCAATGATCCGTATGGATTCTGGAGTGGCTACTTTACTTCCAGGCCTACATTCAAGTATTTTATTCACAAGGCTAATAATTTCTTGCAAGTTTGCAAGCAACTTTCCATTGGCGCATTTCAGGGGAGACCTGAGAAAAGGATTCTGGAGAAAGTCTTTGAGCTGTCTGAGCCCGTTGCGATTGTACAACATCATGACGCCATCACGGGAACTGCAAAGCAGTATGTCACTGATGATTATTCCTACAGGTTAGCCATTGGAATGGAAAGTTGTGAGAAAGTTGTTGATGAAGCTTTCAGAAAACTTGTGAGTTCTCGTAGTACGTCAAAGGGATTGTCTGCAGCGTCAACGTCGGGCACTTCGACTTCAATCTCATCTATTCAAAACTATAAATTTTGTCATCTATTGAACATCAGTGCATGTGCTGCAACAGAAAACATGACAGACTTTCTCGTGTCTATTTATAATCCATTAGCGAGAAATTTGCGAAACCAATACCTTCGTATACCAGTACCCAGCCCGTATTGGACAGTTGAAGATCGCAGTGGTACGTAATTTTTCATTTTAAGCTTTTAACATATTATGAGCATAAGACGCAGTTTAAGACGCATATAAATCCCAACGAAATGCATACAACAAACTTATATTTCGTCTCAGGTTCTATCACATCTCAGGTTGTTGAAATACCTGAATCCGTGATAAACATTCCAGGAAGAATGAGTAAGGCAAACTTTGAACTTGTAATTGAACTTGACCAACTACCCGGTTTGGTTGTGGAAAACATTCGAATAACTCAAAAGTATCCGAAAGATAGCTCAAATGGATCGACAGTGGATCAAATTCCTGAAAAATCAGTTGACATTGAGTTGGCAAATTCGCAGGTGAAGTTGTCATTATATTTAACTAATGTAGATCCACCAGTGACAAAAGTGTTCTGAATGATGTAAGCATGAATGTATTTTTACAGGGCTTAAAATTAGTGTTAGACAAGGTCACTGGGCTGCTAAAATCCATATCTCGGGGCAAAGTGAGAATTCCTTTTACTCAGAACTTTCACTACTATCATGGGATGGCTGGTAATAATAGCAACTTTAATTTGAGAGCCTCTGGAGCTTATGTTCTTCGCCCGAATACGAGCGCTTCTGATGGTCATAAGCCGATTGATGTTGGAAACAGAGTAAAGAGCTACAAAATTCACAAAGGTGAGTGGTTTTTATGCAGTTTTATGAGTCATTAAACAGTTTACAACCAATAGATGACACATTTGATCAGTCAAACCGAACAATTATTGCAGGTGCTCATGTGACAGAAATACACCAAGTTTTCAATGACTGGATTAGTCAAGTAATTCGGCTATACGACAAAGCAGACTCGGTCGAATTTGAATGGCTTGTAGGGCCCGTTCCAGTTGAGTAAGGATATATCCACTTCATGTAAATTAAATTCATTGTTGTAACTTTTAAAAGAATGTTTTATTGTACTTGGTATTTAGAGACGGGTATGGAAAGGAAATTGTCACAAGGTACTCATCAAGTTTAGCCTCCAAAGGGGTGTTTTATACAGATTCAAACGGTCGGCAGCTTGTGAGGCGTGAAAGGAATGTTCGGGATTACCCATTTAAGGTAGGTAGGAAGCGCGTTTTAAATTACAGTGAAGTGTTTGAATCTTCTGATTTTGATATTTTATATAAACTTCTGTCGCTGTTTAAAAAAATATGATCATAGGAGTACGAAAGAGTTGCTCAAAATTACTACCCTGTAACATCTCGTATACTTATCGTCGAGGAAGGTGATTTTCCGAAAATAACTGGACCTGCAATTGTTATGTTAAATGATCGCTCTCAGGGTGGAACATCCATGAACGACGGAGAAATCGAATTGATGGTAATGAATCATATATTCTCAAATAATTATTACATAGTTCAACCGTTTTTGATGAGGCAGTAAGTTCTAACATTTCCTGTAAACAGATCCATCGACGACTTTTGTTTGACGATGCTTTTGGAGTTGATGAAGCTCTAAATGAAACATCCTACGGTAAAGGGCTCGTGGCACGTGGAAAACATTGGCTATTACTTTGTGGTGATGGAACAGGTACATTAGAGATTCCATTAATTGCATTCACTAGATATACGAGTATGAATTAGTTGCGTCCTTTAATTTACGCGCTCATTATTTCCATATTTGTGTAGGTGTACCAGTTTCCAGACACAGAGAACTAGCTCAAGAAATTTTCATGGAGAAAATTGTGGCTTTCGCAGACATGAGAAATGGTTCTACTGACAGCGTAAATTTGTTAACACCACACACCACCGCAATGTCAGGATTGACACGGATCTTACCTGCAAACATTCATGTTCTCACATTGGAAGCCGTTTCCACTTCCCAACTTCTCCTGCGTTTAGAACATTTTTATGAAAAGGGAGAAGATGTTTATAACTCTCAGCCCATTCGAATCTCTATAAAAGAATTGATGCAAGCTTTGCCTTTTGTGAAAAGCTTTAGAGAGACTACGTTGGGCGGTAATCAGTGGATTGAAAAAGTTAAGCGATTCGAGTGGAAAACAAAAGAGAACATATTCCATGAAGATCCAGTTACGAACACAGTAGCAGGTGAAATTTTAATCAACCCAATGGAAATCAAGACTTTTCTGATGAATTTAATTTAATCAACGCAATGTTGCAAAAAATGTTATATAAATAAAATGACAGTGTTATTGACATACTTTATAATTTACTGTGACATTATTTTTGTGAATCAAAATGGCTTAAGAACAAACTAGCAATTTAGTCATGCAAGGCGGTTGAATTACATGAGGAGCTTTCTTCTCGCCGATTTGATTTTGGAATTTTTTCGCAAAGATAAGACATGGACAGTCACTTTAAGGGTAAAGAAATATACAATTTCCATTAAGGATGTCAAGCTAAAACCCAGCGTCAGTCCGAGCACACCTCCAGCATGAGCTACATTCAAAATAATGTTTTTTCATGATTAGCCACAACTAAGCATTATTATCATTAAAAATTACTCATGCTCATGATTTTTGTTGCAATTACAAAGCAATACAGAGGAGTCATACAATCCTTTCCGTTCCTTTGCGTAAAAGCTATCACCGCCCATGTAGATGTGTACAATCGAATAATTTGAAACACTGATAACAAGTATTTAATTTTAAATTTTAACTTTAGCAATAAAAGAATTTGATGTAAGATGCAACCCACCTTTGCTTTGTTCCATTTTTGGATAAATACTCAAAGTCAGAATCTACAGCACCCTTTCTTGTAGGAAAATGTGTCGCTCGCATTTTGTATTTTATATCAGTACAAGCGGGTTTGCACTTTGAACAAGAACCCATTTTACCGGCATACATTATATTTTCTGCAAACAATGTCGTTGAAAAATTCATATCAATCGGGTAGAATGATTTGATTTTCATGTGCAATGTTTACCTCGGACTTTTTCAGCGCAACCCAACTTTTTTGCTCCGCATAACTTTTGAGAGGAATTCCCTACGAAAAAAGTGATTTTCCCTTCAGTACTAAAACGAGATATATATGAATGTACAACATGGCTGATGATAGATTTTGTTTTAAAGGCTCACTTGGCATGAAATGACGCATGCATGAACATTTACTATATGTATACTTTGCTGTACACTCGTCCATGCAGTTACTTGACGAATAAAACTTGTAGTGATCCAGATTAGCTTGGGGATCGCTAGGAAGGTAGCAATTTCTTTTTTCCTAAAGTTGATTTTTTAATTAGCCCGGATTATAATTAAATTCCATTCGCTTAATGATATACTCTTGCATACCACATCAATAATTCCTAGAATGTTCTCATCCGCTATAGACACATCCGGCTCTATTTCCATAAATACTTCACCACTAGGAGGAACAGCCTCACCGTAGTTCATAATGCTGGGGAAACTGAGCGGAGAGTGAGCAAGCACCTTGAAACCCCAGGCATCACTAGTAGTACATGTGGAATACATTTCCAATTCAGGATTTAAAATAACCGACAGTCCATAAGGCATTCCACCCGTTCTTTGACGACGTGGGTAGTTGGAAAATTTGGCAGATGGAAGCACTAAATCACTAATGCCAAAATGTTCCCAATCTGAAATGGCTTCTGCAGGTAAATGTTGTTTCTCATCTGCGAATCTACTATCGCTTTCTCTTTACAAGTTTCAAAGTTCAAAGTAAGTGAGAGCATTGGTAGAAATGGTCTTATATTTACATGACTTTAACTCACGGGATTTTCTTAAGAATATAAAGCGGCATCATATTAAAAACGCAACAGGATCCTTGCTGTGTGTGGATGCGGAAAAATAACTCATGACATGGCAATGACTCCCTCTCCCACATGCAATGCAAAATCATATCTTCGCAGTTGTGCGAAGCCTGGAGAAAGGAAGATTATCCAACATAAAGCTTAATGAATCGTCATGCATGTATGCAATATCATAAAATGCTTGCCTTTTTTCTGAAAGCCTCAATTTCTCTACTGAACGTTTCTCCAAGCATGTAGTCACTGTCCAAGGTGTCGTTTTTCTTGAAGTGCTCAAGGTACCACTGCAGGCCGTCGATGAAGTCATCATTCCCCTCTGCATCGACAAGTCTTTCACCAAGCGATCGACGAAAGCTTGGCGCAGCCAAGCAGTACTGCGCGACATGCTCTATGATGGCTATATTCGCTTGAAAGCGTTTCCGTTGCTCATAGCCTGGTGTGAAAATTTCCTGACGAAGAATACTAAATCGGGATAGTGATACAAATGGGGTTATTGATATGATATGATACAAAGATACATTCAGTGAAACTGATATGGATAAAACTGTCGTATTGAACTCACTTAAGGACCTCTGTCATCATCTGAACTTTGAACATGTTCACGTTGCAAATGGTAATTGCTGGGAAAGGAATATCAGAGACGCTGGTCTCTTGAGGTTGAAAAGAAATTATGAAGGGGCTCGTGATGAGCTTCAAGTACAAGTCGAAGAATTGGTAAATGGCTAGCCCTATCATGGCAAGCACCGTGATAGACCAAAATATCCTATAAATTATTCAAAGCCAACAAATCCGTTTAAAATGTTTATATGCGAGTTACTAGACTTAAAATTGATTACTAACCTTTCAACCAGATGCAAGCGTTCCAATATAATGTATTTTACCCCATCCAGATTCGATTCTTTTAAAATACTTTTCAAAAACTTTGCCATGAGCATTGCTTTATTGTAAACTTCGTAACCTTTCTTTCTTGATGGGAATTAATTTCTGTGATATTTTACCCTGTGGTTATGGGGTAACTTGACAAAAGTTCTAAGCGAAAGCTTAGCAGAATAAAAGTTCCTGGATCAAAACATAAAATCAATTTAGTACTTCATGATTCATAGAAAACAATAAAACATTATACTTGTTTATGAAAGTATTTTGGCTTTTTGCAGACCGGAAATAGATATTGATTCATTATCTGGAGAGTTGTTGTGAAGATGGAACAACATATATTACTTTGTGCATATGTACTTTTTCATTTTCATATTGGGTATCGTAATCAAAATCAATATTAAGCTAACTTGTTATTTGAAAACTGATGCCAGCAAAAACCAACCACTATTTTTCAACAAAATAGGAAAGTCTTGCAAATTGATGGATACTGAATTAGCATATGGCTAACATTTACTTAACTTATTATCTTTCCCCGAATTTTTCCATTACTTTTCCTCTTTCCTTCTTGTCATAAAATGTCATGCAATGCAAAATATATGATGTTGGTTTACAGTATACAGCAGCATAAGCGTAATAAATGAGGTTCTAGTTTCTAGTTAGTACTAAATGGACTAAATGAATAAATGAAAATTTAATAGAGTTCCCAATTACAAAAAATGTGTGAGATTCGATTTTCACATTTCCTTTCATCTCACTCAACAGAGCAAACAAGATTTTTGATTTCACAGACTCTCCAGTTCTGAGAAATCATGCTTCACTTCACGTTAGGGAAATTGCCATCAGAGAAGAGTAAAGAGATGCTACATACTAATACCAGCCACAGAGCCAGAGTTCAATGCTGCTGGTGATGGTAACAATGATACGAATCAAAAACGGGTTGCGTTCTTCTACAATCCATTTTACAGCAAAGAGAAGGAGAGTGTGAAAGTGAAAGAGATCATGAACACTTTTTATTGTTAACTGCTGCGAGCGACTGGTAGTTCCCAATTTCCTACTAAAACATAAAACATGAAAAATACACTCAGAGGATGGCAACGAAGACCACGAAGACACAGGACAGAATCCCCAACTCCTCACCATTCCTGCTACTACCAAAAACCAAGTAAAACAACCGAGTCATAGGGAGACACAAAACAGCAGCGGAGAAAGAATCCTCTTTATGTTATGTCCTTTCTGTGAGCTTCAATCCAAATGCGTTGTGTAAGCGTCTCGCAAACTCACAAATCTCTGGAATCTGGAGAATCTACCTTCTCGTTTTTTATTATCACGACGACCCGTTTTCAAGTACCACAAATGCAATGCAAAGAATCACAAAAGGATGCAAAAATATAATGTACTTCGGGCTGCACAATAGAAATCTTGAGTGGATTTGTCGAGTTGGTTAGTTTTTAGGAAAAAAAATTTATTTGCACTCCATATTAGTCTTGGTGTACATTGTTTTTTGTATATATATTAAAGTAAGCAATTAGAAAGATTTTGTTTTAATAAAAAATATTGAAATGTTCTGCTTTCAGGATTGAAACCTGCTGCTTTATTATAATAGGTCTTCGAATTCAGTTTAATCACGTGAGAGATAAGCTCAGAGTATTTTAACTAGAGAGCACAACTTGGAGCTGACGTGTTGCGGGTTAAGAGGAGTGAAGTTAATAAAAAAACTAAACCGGTGTTTTGGTGACATTTGGGCAAAATGTCGCTAACGACTTTTGGAAATCCTGGTGGAGTCGGAAGAATGCGTCAGCCTGCTCCTTCACCGGCTCAAATTCAAAAAATGTTGGATGAAAATGCACATTTGATTCAGACCATTCAAGATTATCAGAACAAGGGAAAGGGCCAAGAGTGCTTACAATATCAGCAGGCCTTGCACAGGAATTTAGTATATTTGGCGTCATTAGCTGATGGAACTCAAAATATTCAGCAGATGTTGCCTGTACGTGAATAATGATATTATGTATTTTTAAACTTAAAGGATATGAGGTGTTATCAAAAGTTAAAATTTTATTTTAATTTTATTTTGTAGCCCCCAGGTCAGGATCCAATGCAGTCTCAACAGACACCACCACAACAGCAGATGAATCAACCGGGTCCAGGTCAGCAACCAGGACCAGGGGGATATTATGGCAGGCCTAATCCAAATCAACCTGGACAACAATATCCCGGCTATCCGGGCAATTATCCACCTCCTCC
>JAQIXX010000838.1:0-45407 GCA_034700605.1 Willowsia nigromaculata
CGGTTGGGGTCTTGCGCGGTTCAGGACCTGCGCGGTTCAGGTCTTGCGCGGTTCGGAACCCAAGCGCGGAAGTGGTATACCGCGGTAAGAGCCTAGACCCAAGAGGAAAGGGCAGGGCACCTTGTATGCCACATTGTAAATGCAAGCTTTGGTTGATCCTGATATGGTTTAATGATTAGAATGACGACGACGGCTTCGTTGAGGAGATGTGGTAGCCTTTCTCATCTTTGGCGTGGTGATTTGAAACCTGCTCGTAGTAGCCAGTAATAATAATCCTATTACAAACATGACCGTACCGTGTTTTTATGAATGTATTACGTATGCACGATTATTTTCCCCTTCTTCGTGATAACAGCAGATGACTTGCTTGAAAATATATAGTGTGTACTTTTCTCGTTTTTTGCCTTTGAACTTGAAGGATATATAGAAAAAATGGAATTACATGTTATGGTTCTTATTAAAGTATTAAAAAAAGAAATGGTAATAATCAGAGAGGATATAAAGGCCAGAGGGCATGCGAAGCAAGAATGAAAAAAAATTATCTTCAAGACAAATCATCATTAAAATCATCATCATCATCATCTCCACATACAATCATATAATGGGGTTCATACAAGAAATTATTGTACATTTGCAAGAACAAGGCAGTGTTGTGTTTTCTCGTTTTCTTCTACGTACTCATTTCCAAGCATTTTAAGAAGGAAAGCAGCCACAATCCTTTCGTGTATATACGGCAGAATATGGAAGAGAAGGAAGACATGTGCAACTCAATATACAATTTCTGGGCTTCTTCAGTGTTCATTTATTTTGTTTGAGCCACAATTCTCTCTTTCTCGCCTTCTTTTTCAACACCAGATTTTGAAGCAATAACCATCATGCATATTTTTCATCTTCATCATCCACATTTCATTCGTCAGTGGTTTCCATCAAGCTCTTGTTTACTTTCTGATGTAGCCAGCACATGTGCAATGTCCATTACTATTATATGCAGTAAGTATAAGCATCAAGACGATTCGAAAACCTGTAAATGTAGTTAGTATTATTATGCATACATATGAAGGTACATGGTTGGTCCCCTCAGTTTTTTTTCGTTTTTTAATCATTATTCTAATGATTTTTTTTCTGGCCGTTTTTTTCTCTATGGTCGGCTCGACTTTTCTCCTCCTCACGGCGTCCACGACGCTGATTTTTTGTACACAAAAAAGTATCAGCGCCCTCGTAGCAATATATTTCATCTCGGTTCTCTCCCAACCTTTTTTTATACTGCTTCTTCAAAAGATAATTTAGAATGCATATTTTATATTCAAGATATTACGCAGAAGCGCCAATAGCTCGAGCCAAAAAAGACTACTAGCTGTTATGTATACCAATGCATAATGGTTATCCGTATATGGTAAGGTAGGACTACTTGAAAGAAACTGATTATTTTCATAACAATAATATCGTACGCTGTACGTTATTTTTTGTTAGGGTTGCCTCCCGGTGTAAGTCCAACTCTATATAGTATACCGAATATCACTTTTGATGATCAACGTTTTTTTCTGTCTTCGCTTTACTTAGGATTCGATATGCACCCTAGGCTCCATTCTCCACTGCTATTTCATGTTGTCTGGAAAAAGGAAACAAAGACTGGAAAGAAATGATGCTTGATATAAGAAGGCAATGCGCGTGCAGGCAGATACATCACCAAATTATACATTATATTTACTTCAATGTGCTCAATATTATGTTTTTATCGCATTTCGAATTGCGCATATAGAAAAAATGTGGGACTGATTTGTGTGGTGTAGGGTTTTCAGCTTTTTTCATAATTTTGTCGGTTATTTCCAGCCACTTAATTTAGGTATGTAAGGTACACAACAACTAGTATTATCGTGAATTCATAATGAAGCGATTCAGTCTGTGTGGGATGTGAGATTCATAAGTATTTCATAGGGTCAGAGTACTGAGAACATAATTTGTCACGATGCATTATTTATGGTATGTAGAAAATAATGAAGTGCATCAAAAATAATTTATTGACAAATGTATATCCACACAACTTTCTTGCTACAAAACATGCATAAGACAAACTACGTACATGCAAGGGGATGTTATTAAGTTATGCTACAAAGTAAAAGTATTACTTATTACTGTTTTAGAATAAATCAATCAGATCATCCATTACAAGCTTTATTCATTGCTTCAGATGACAAGAATATCATGCATATGCAATACTGTTCTAATTACTCTTATCCTTAGGATTAAAAACTATGTTCTTTTTGGTTTTGGTTAATGCATGCAAGCCAAGCAATTATTAAAAATGAAGTCATTTCTAGTATTTGTCGCCTCAAGAAAGGATTTTAAATGAAATGTGCTGATTGTGTTTTCGTCTCATAATAATTTTTAAAACGGTTATGATGATGCCTTTAACAAAGATATGACTACAACTAGGAATTTGGAAGTATTTTAGTTTTGTACCTAAAGAGTTTCTTAATTGAAATGTAAGAAACAAAAGTAACAGTTTTTTTTCTTATTAGACTAGTCTCAATCAACATTAAAGCGTATGCGAATATCACAAATACAGCATGTTACTACAGTTCATTCAGTCATCACTCATCGCAATCCTTTGATGACAAGTAGACTAATTTGAGGAACGGAAAATGTTCAACAGATCGTGGTTAATGCAAATTAATGACTTGAAGATGAAAAAGAGAACTCTGGTTTTTTTCAAAGAAGATTCTTCCTGGAGTATTCATGCACTCAAGTAAAGCCTCATCTAAGCTTAGTATAGCAAAAAAACGTCATCATAATAAAAGGTGATGATAAAATGACCGTGACAGATCAACATACCTACATACATGTGTATACCCGGGTTTATAATGAAAGAATGTATAAAGGAAAATGCTAGGTAATGCGGTGTGAGAAAAATGATCTGTACTTTGCAAAGGTAGCTGTATCAGATTCAGCAAATCTTTTCAATGTTTTTTCTGCTTTCATTATTGCCACAATACAGTTCGATAATATATGCATGGAGGAGCCTAAGCCCATTCATTTATCCTTGAACGTACCACACTGTCACAAGTTTTTCCATGCATCCTATTAAAATTAAAAGTCGAGCAATAAGACAGATTCGAAATGGTTTTTAGCTAAATAATGCCACCAGTTGATGACGATGATTACTCAGAACAATTTTCATCAAGAGTTTCATGGTACATGTAATCAGTCATCAGTCAGCGAGACTTTTTATGAATATAATTTTAGATTGTGTATAAACGTAACATGAGCTAGGCATTATTTTATACTAATGCTTTGTGCATAAATATGCATATATTTATTTGATTATTTCAATACCGAAAACACAAAGATTAAATACCGTGTTCCGGACGGGGAAAGATGAGAGTCCCATAATGTTCTAATTATTATGGAAGTCATGCACTTTGATCTTTTTTTCCTTTCTTTTACTGCTAACAAGGCGGCACTTTAGACAATACCTCGTAATCTGCATAAGTACAAAAAAGATAAAATGATAAAAAAGACGAAGAATGCACCCGGAATCTCAGTCAGCCAGTTGAGCTCACAAAAAAGAAAAAGAAGATTCATCATCATCATTATATCCGTTTGTGTTTATGACTGTACAAAAATTCATTCATCTTTTCGAATCTTCTAACTGTCTGTCTGTACAAACGGCGAAAAGTAATTTGAAAAAAATTTAAGAAGCCAGAAGCATTTCAGGAAGGAAGGAAGCATTCGGTTTAAGGCTTTGCAGCACAGCTAAACATTTTTTATGCATATCATTAGTAGTCAGATCTCATCTTTTTTATTTTAAACATGCATGCTTTCTTCGTTCACATAAAAAGTCGAGGGGAAACGTACTCATCGTAAGTCCAGCATAGACAACGCGCAGCAATAAAAAGCAAAGTATTTTTGTTGTATCTTTCTTTCTGTTCTTCTCGTTTTTATCTCCCTACCGCTTTATTTGCTGCATAATGACATGCAAAAACTTTTTGAAAGAAGCTTTTTCATTATTTACCAAAGAATAATACACAGATCAGGACTCAGTGTGTTGTGATGCATTAGATGATGCATAATGAGGAATAGCTCATTTTAATAATTATCTTTGTCTCACGATCTATCGAGTATACTTCTCACCGGCTTCTCATTTGGTGGAAAAGTAGGAGGGGAGATACCAGACACAGTTTTTTAACTGTTACTTATTTTTGGTGTCACACATGAAAAATGTGTACATCATGATGTGAATATTGAATTGAGGCTGTGCAAAAAGTCAACCTCGAGACGAAGATATCATATCGAATTTTTGTAAAAATTGGGCAATCCAAATATACCTTTCAAAATTGTTCGTTGAAATGTTTTATCTACTGTACGCAATGTGAGAGTTCATATGTATTGAAGAAGCAAGATTGATATACCGTAATTAATAATCTATAATGTTCCAAAATTTCTCACATGTCATATTATTGATTATGATACTTAGCGTAAGTACTCATAATAACATAAATACATGATATCTGAATAAACATTCGTATTTTTATTAGTATATGTTTGTTTGCACTGCAATGACAAGTATTTGACGTTAAAAAGAGAAATATAAAGCTAAGACATTCTAAAAATGTTGGGTTTGCATTGTGCACTCATGTTAGGGAAAGTATGGTATATAAAAAGTACATTAGTTGCACAGTACACACGATATGTGTTTTATGGGGATCTCACAAGAAGATAAAAATGTTAAGAAAGTTGCAAGTCATGGGGTTGGGTTTGTGTTCATGATGTACGCATACGGCTTTTTTAAGTATTCATGCTACTTGAGATCTTTCTCACTTATTATGACTGGAAGGTAGCATTTTTCGATGGAGTCTGCAGTTTTTTCAAAGAAAAAAACGTATACTTGAATTGAGAATGCGTATATACAAGAAGAGCTGTATTTCAATGCATGTTTGTGTGCATATATTTCAAACTTGTCATAAGCATCTCTAGAGAGGATTTTTTCGAGTTTGGTAAAACGTAGAATGTGTGTACATTAAAATTGGTAGTTGGGTTTTTTAACAAATGATTCCACAAGGAATATTCCCATTTTTTTATTTGTCTTTCTCTCCAGCTAGTTTCCTTTCTCCGTCACAATCCACTGCCTCTTGTTACATATATTCATTTGTGTCATCCATATATTCCTAAAATGTATAAATATAGTGATTTCAGATGAATAGTTGATATATGGGATGCATAATAATAATATGCACATGGAATAATATCTTCTTTTTGTTTTATATTAGACTCTTGCCCTAACCCTTGCGAACACACATGCATTCATATTCATGCCCTAAAATTGATCATACGCGACATTCCGAAAGTAGAATTTACTTTTTTTATGGAGATGCATAGCAGATAATATGCAGATTTTTTAGTGAGCTATGGGGAACATTGGAAATTGTAGTTTGGTATGCACATGTGGATAGGTATTCTGCAATACACAAAGTATTCAGAATTCAGAGTTTCTGTTACAGCGGTTGCATACTTGGAAAGCTGTGTGAGTATCTGCCTCACTAGAGACCAAAACTTTTTTGGGGGATGATTATCATCATCATCAGCAACATCATGACGTGATATTGATGATGATCAAGAAGAAAACAGTGAGTTGAACCACAGCAGTGGAAAAAAGTTGGGGATGATAATAATGATGAAGAATATGTGAATGTGATGTTGATGGTGATGAGCTTCTTTCTTTTTTCCCTTGAATTTTTTTTCCAGCCTACCAAATTTTCGTTCACAGTTCACATAGGCATAATTTACCCGGTTGCTTGAAGCACGTATGTGAGTGCTGTAAGTTGATAGTAGGTAGCAAGAAGAGTAAGAAAATTGTATGCAAATGTGGTGCAAGGAATCGTGAAAGAATCCGGTGGATATATGGGTAGAGTGCAGCTTGTTCACGGGAACGTGGGCATATACTTATCAGCTTACAACATGCATTCGTTAGTTTTTTATTCGTCGTTACTGGGAGAAAAAAAGCTACTTACTTGCTTTTTTACAATGAGCTTGTTGGAGACAAAAAAGGGGAAAGAGAAAAAACAATACAATTGTGCAGTACATATACTCGAGCAAGCATTTTTACATTTGACACAATCATCGTCACAACGAGATGCTCCATCTCCACTCTGCGTCTGAGCTCAATCAATTTTTACTTGGTTTTAGGAAAGTAGACAAGACATTGAAATGCATTTGCATGATAATTTTTATCCATTTCGGTTGTAAAATATAAAGTAGTGCTGAGCTGAGCACTGTGTACACACATTCCCTCTGTTCTTAATTCACAAGTCACTAATGCGTAAAACATGTACCACGTACTTAGGCTCATTTTCTCCCTTGTTAACTTAAATTCAGACGTGGATGCACACCGCACATGCATGCTGTCGCTGTCACAATCTTCAAGTTTTTATATGTATCATGTACGTCTCTGGTTTCACTCACCCTATTTTAAGAAGGAAAGAAAATAGGGAAAGAAAGTACTCTGGAAGTATGAAAAAATGTATTGGGATTTGCATGAGCGTTCATGTGAAAGGTTATTTAAATTGAATGCAAACACGTTCATCTTCTTGAATGTGATGATGATGAGGCTTTTAATTTGATGAAAACGCGCTTAAGAGGCTGGTCGATTTAATGGTAAAGATAATGGAGAGAGGAGAAAATAACGTAATAACTGTAATGGGCACAGTTTTTGTTTCCTTGAATTGTTGATTTTGGAAGAAGAAAAAACTTGAGGAAGTCATTTGGGAACGACACTTGATTCCAGTTTGGTTATGTTAGAAAGAGAGGGAAAATAGTAAACAACTTTACTGCTATTTCTATTTCTACAACGCGGATACTGAAGTATCTTCTATCCAGATAAAAGTGGCTGAACCCTTAATTTTTCCATTTTACTCATGGTATATACCATTGTAATATTTAAGGAGCTTAAAACTACATGATACTTGAGTGGTATACGGATTTCATGTGGGTAAAATGAAATTTATTTTATAAAAGGGTAAATGTATATGAATCAAAGTAAAAAATTGAAATGAAAATAATATTGAACGAGTGCGGTGGAATATCGTGAGGATTCATCATGTTACTGTCATCTTTGAATAGCATATAGGCAGATTGTTAGCATCATCGTGGGCGATCTATGCAAGCAAAGCATGCATTTAGAAAACTCTTTCATTGTTCAGTCAGGGGATTTCTATGTATTCTTAATTCTCAACCCTTGAATCTTGTGTGTGTGTGTGTTAAAAATGAATACTTTTCAAACGGGCCAGCGGAAGCATTCACTAACTTAGTATTATTACATAGTATTAAATCCATACTACTAACAACCAACTAAACAGGTGCATTCAGAAAGATTGGTCATGATTCCCTATATTATTCTGTGTTACGTAATATTACTCATAATGCAAGATATCACCTTCACCTTCCATCCAAACACAAGGGCTCTGTTCTCTGGAACAAACAAATCATGAGCTACATTTTCCATTGATACATCAAAACCTGAGCTGTGCAGCAGTATGATCACAGCACGAATAGCAGGAAGGAGCCACGTGAAGCCTTCCAGTAATATGTCACTGTCTTTGTTACTTCGACATTTCACATTTTTTAGAAATGTGACCAGGGATAATCGTGACCTGACTACTTGTGGTGTGGCTGGTTACTCATCGTAGTAGGGAAGATGACAAAAGGTCATTATGATACATACATGCTTTAACAAATATCCCTGCCGTATAACTGCGTATCTTCATATACGGTGGATTACAATGTATTGTGTTTTTGTTCCATGTGATTTATTCATTGGTCACGCATAGTATGACCTGCAATTAATTCTAGGCTTAACATGGTATCAGATTCAATTTTGACGGACGGAGAACATTGTTATAGAGTAACGTTGATGCACTAACAAGACTCACATCAATATCACATTTTTTGGATTCATGAATTAAGTGTCTAATATTGCATCATATATATTTGTGTGCATTTCTTACCGAGACTTTTACCTCCTCCCCCACCTCTCTTTCACAGACGACAGAATGTAATGCCTGGTATTTTTCGATGCATATTATGTCTATGAATTTTGTTACATGATAGTGGAGACTAGAGCACCGGAAAAACTATGAAAAAATACGCATACATGTGAATATTCTGTAATTTAACCGCATATTTCCGTGTCTTAGTCATCTCCAGAATCATCAGCATGATCGTACCTCTAGCACGATTTAATATTAAATGTTTCCACGTTCCACACAGTAAGTTATGCGTACCAGGAATATTCATATTCGTCGGCTTTTTGTAAGTATACATTCCATTGGCAGCATTCATCCTGAACATTATGCCATCGTGGAATTTTGAAAATATTAAAAGGTTGAGCTAAGGAAAGTAATAGATGCATTATATCGTCCCCTTACTAGTTTTTGAATATATTGTAATGTATGGTCGTGCCCGCCTCAAACTCATCAACTTTATGATCACGCAAGAAAAATCAGGTACCTTGAAAGTAATTTGTAATATCATATTTTTGTTGAAATTGGACAGTTCTTCATCAACAGAAACGTTTTTATTGAAATTGATACCAGGGTGGTGG
Organism: Willowsia nigromaculata; assembly: GCA_034700605.1. Taxonomy (NCBI): domain Eukaryota; kingdom Metazoa; phylum Arthropoda; class Collembola; order Entomobryomorpha; family Entomobryidae; genus Willowsia; species Willowsia nigromaculata. The sequence continues at coordinate 8,597 of JAQIXX010000838.1, forward strand.
TGTTGGCTGTAATATGAAGTAAATATTATTAACACTTGTGCTCAAGCCAAACTTTCTTATTAGCATTCAATGCCTGTAGAAAAACACATAAAACGTCATTTTCGTGTCTTCTATTTTGGATGCTGTTATTCTTATTTTTAAATGTGGTATTATACATATGTCCTCGCCAAGTCTGAGAGGTTATGAAACACAAAAGAACAAAATTGAATTTGCATAAATCACAACACACACGCAGCTTTTATATACCAAAATTGAAAGTGCTTTCCAGAAAGGTTTTTCAACGAGCTCCATCAAGAGTAAATAGAAGAAGGAAAAATTTCACTCCTTGTTGACCCAAGTAAAAAAAGTCCAAACGTTCATTCTAATAATAACACACACCTCTAAAACAGCACATCTTTATTGATTTATTGCTATTTTGCATCATAAAAGAAAAGTAAGTAAAAATGGTAGGTGTGTTCGTTTAGACAAGCGGATATTTACAATCTTTGCTGTTACCATTTGCGAGTGTTTTATGCTCTCTTATCTTCAATAGGAAAAAAAGGTAGGCTCTAGTTTTATGATGCTGAATTTACAATTCCCAACAAAACAAAAAGATTTCGTAGAATCTGTTGCTCTTTTCACTGGTGTGCTAATTGTTTAAAGTCTGTGATAATTAACATTCGTCCCTTACTTGTGCTTCACTTTCGTTTCAAGATTAGTGGGGCAACCTGATTTTGCTTAGAAAATCCAAAAAATAAATATGTGTGAATTTGTTCTTTAAGTAAGAAACTACAAGATTTTCTACTTTATAGTTACGTCTGAGTTTCTCGATCAACAGTAAACTCTTGCCTTTGATATATGGCAGTGGGACGTTTCGGCTCGTTGAGGGCTCCAGGCTTCGATATTCAATGTACACACTCTTCTAGCTAACTCCATGTTCCATTGTTGCGGTCTGGTCGAGTCATCTTGGAGCCAACTGCCTGGAAGAGTAGTAAAAGCGATGATGAGTTTGTGTGAGTGCATGTCATTATTCCTTCAATACATTTTTATTGTCTGCTGCCTGATTCTGATTTTTCCATGATAGAGAGAAAATTGATGATGACGCTGTGAGGTTAATGATGATGACAATGCATCATCACCGTCATCATTATGCATTTGTTCTACAAGAAGGCTCTGCAGACTGATTGTGTTATGGCTCTTTACAATCTTGTTACGACAACAATACTACTACAACCACTGCAACGGACTTCCAAGGTCGTCTTACAAGCCAGCATAAAAAGTCATTACCGTATTTACAACTCCATATTCATAGATAAGAGTTGCTTTCTTATATGTTCGTGAACTTTTACATGAGCAATCATTACTACAAGAACGAGAGTAACCAACCTGTTGTCATTTCCTTTCATAAATAAATATACGCTCCCTACCGAAAGCTACAATGTTTTTGTAAGAAATATGCTTACAGCGATTCCAGCTACCTTTTATGACGAAGACTCTTCTCTGGAAGAGTACTCTTCCCTGGCGATATGTTCTTCGTTCCTCATTTCACTTCAGCAACAGCAGGAAGAAACAAAAACAAGTCCCAAAGGCATATTAGTTTTTTATGTACACAAAATACGTGCTTTCATTTCCTACCAGCAACCTGCATCATCATCATCATCAGCATAAGAGATCTCCATGAGGCATAAGACTCTCCGCCGCATCACTCGAGACCGGAGTGTCATTATTACAGTGCAACGTTATACTGTGCACTATGCACTACTTACTTCCCCGCGACTCCACTACAGCAATCCAGCTTATCAGTCTCTTGTCTGTAATATAAATTTTACTTCTTTCCTCTAATAATAATAATAATTACTATTATCACTACTATTTCACTTGTTTTGATAGGTGACCGTAAAAATTGTGAAAAGTTCTTTTACTTGTTGAGTAATCATCTCCGCAGACAAAAAAAACGTCTTGTTCATTGTTTCTGACATTGGTCTGTAGCGGAGGGATATGCGTTAAAATTTCATTCTTTTTTCTGGGGTCTGGAAATGCTGTTGTGGTTGGTGGGCAAATGTATCATCAGAAAATATAAAATAAGCATAGTGCCACACACCACCTTACCACACGTCGAAAGACTCATATATGAATAAAATCAGAGTCAATGCTCCCTCGTTTTTTACGTTTCTCTGTGTGTGCGTAGAAATAATGACGATGATGGAGATGCTGCGGCTGGAAAAAATAATAATAAAGGGATCTTACATCCTGTGTGTACGCTTCTCCCTCTTATTGCCTCACTTATTGATCATATATGTGTAGCGGTGCACTTACGTCCACACAAATCCTCAAGCCCGAATGAAGGGTTCATTATTATTACTGCAAAGAAACATGAGGGAGAAAAAAAACCTCATCTGGTTCATTTTTTTCACACATGATGAGCCCCTAATGAAAAAAATAACCTACAGCGCATATAACAATCCCGAGAAAATCCAACATTAAAAAATGAGTAAAAAAATAATATCGCTGGAAGGAAGTTGTTTGAGATGCAACATTAAGAAGGAATATCTACAGTTTTCCACTTCCACTGCTGTTTGTATATTTGTGGGTACGTGCTGTGGATGAGTTTTTAGCAGGGGATGTTGATGCTAACTTGGAAAATTATAGTAAATGTAAATGTAGAGATTATGTGAGTGATCCATATATTTTTTATGTGGTGAAGTAAATGTAATATACCTTGCATTTATTTATTACTTCGCATTAAGCACTTTTTGAATGTCGAAGCAGTAAGAATCAATGCATCGTGCAGTGGTGACGATGAGGGGGCATCAAAAATACATACATTTTAGACGAAAACTATATCTCTCTCTCGATATTTTATGCTGAGGAAAAAACTGGTTACAGGGATCTTATTGGAAAAGCTGTTATATATTATTTATGTTTGTCTGCGGTAGAATAAGAAGAAAGTTGCATTCATTATTTCTGCTGGCTTGCAATCTCTTGCCATGAAAGACAAACTACCGACAAGTATCCTCCAGTTGGAAGCTTGAGTTTATCCTGATGGAAAAGCTGTATATAATTTTGAACATCAAGTCTATATTAATGCTAGAGTTGTACACTTTGGAGCGTCAGTTCATAATAAATTTGCAGTAAAAAAGCAGTAGGATGAGCCAGACGAAGCTGCTTGATTTATGATTTACTCCAAAAAATCGCCACGAAACGTATTTCATTTTATGAATCAGGAGCACAACACGCTCTGTCTCAAACATGTGTTTCTCATGTTTTATTTGTAAGATTCAACTGTTTCAGAATCGTGTGCTATCTTTCCTCTTGTCAACATTTGAAAAAATCACAATCTGTCTGGAATATAGAGTTTTGAAACTCCTTAGATTCTAAATAATATTACATGAAAATCCGGTGCAATAAGGCATTTTAAAAGTCTACAATAAACAGTCTGTGTTCAGCAGGGGCTATTTTAAACGTTTGCATTAAACTTGCAGTATAATTTGTTCTATAGAATATTTACCTTTTGAAATGATCGTTAATATTAGTCGATGTTTACCCCAATGCTGGTCGTTATAAATAGCATGCACACAACATTAGGCAGTTTCTTTAAAGCTATTAAAATGAACGAGATGAGTCTTCCAGGATCTTGTTTGCCGCTGCGGCACGGCACAGAGCTCATCAACATGACATAAAACGACAGGGAGTGAGAAAAGGGTGAAATCGGGGGCGAGTATGTACACTGGTACGGCATTTTAAAAACATTAAAAAAGCAAGAAGAATGTCACTTTTTTCATGTCTCCTGTCGGTCTGTTTCGGGACACTTAACTTGCTAGATTACCGTGTTTCTTTTGCATTTTTAATAATATATTATCCAGTTTGTAGTATAGTTCATGCTTCCACCAACACTTTGTCCCAACGTATCCTACACTGAGGTAGATTTCAGCTTTCATGAATACTTATTATAAGAATTTTATGAAGATGAAAATCTTGAAGTGAAAATTGTCGTGGCTTCACATTTGCCACCATGACTGAGAAGGAATAGAAACGTATGGGACGTGACAGAGTTTTTAGTTAGAAAGGAATTTGAGCATCTTGGGAAAAATTAAATATCATAGCACAGTAGTATGAACAAGATTGTAATGAAGGCGTCGATGGAAAGGGGTGTTGCTACTGATTGCGAGTAAAATGAAAATGTGCTCCATTTCACACACCCTTATTGCCTTTCCCAAAATGCTTGTTTTGTTGAGATAAAAAATCAACGAAATGCGTGGTATTTCATGTACATATCAGGGCGGAGGGGGTTTGTCAAAACGGGAAATGAGAAAAAAAGTAGAACATAAAGCATTAATATTGTGCAGGGACAGGGGAAAGAATCAATTAAATCTTTTTTAAATGTTGGAGATACAGCAGCATGTAACACATTAGCAGGTTTTCACCGTAAATTAAGAGAAAATAAGTTTTTATTCAGGCAGCTTTAATTAATTTTCAGTGTTATTCTTCTCCTGAACTAATGTACACATTCGTGAAACACGACATAATGCTTTCTTTTAATGAAATGAATGACCATGGCTAACTTTTATTGCACTTTTTTATAAGTACTGTGTGCATTTATGTATTTAAAATTAATTAATGATGTGTTCCGTTGTTTGTGCACACAGATGCCATAACGGGGATTCCAACCAACAAAGCCGAGCTTGAAGTATTTCGTGTCATGCAGCGTGCAAACTTGCTTAGCTATTTTGACAAAATGATCGAGAATGGTGGTGACGATGTACAGCAGCTTTGTGATGCTGGAAAGGAGGAATTCTTGGAAATCATGGGTTTGATTGGAATGGCAGCCAAACCGTTACATGTTCGCCGACTCCAGAAAGCACTTCAGGAATGGATGACGCAGCCAAGTAAGTACACTATATAGTCTTGTAGAAACTTTTCATGTGAAACTATGTACTTTTCTCTCTGTATATTACAAGATCTTTTTAAAAAAAATGTACAATTGAAAGATTAAAGTCAATCACAAGGTTTTGATGCATGTCAATTGTTTGTACTTCTGCTTAGGTATCTTCCAGTCGCCCGTTCTACCTGCAGGCTACCAACATCATTTTGGGGTTTCCCATGTTGACCGAACAATTAGTCATACACAATTCACAGCAACTATTGCAGCTGCCACGACCAATGGTAGCAGCGCCTCAAATGGTGGAGTAGGACACTATCCTGCTCAAACACATCATCCAGTTCCAGTCATACCAATCCCTCATCTAATATCCCACAATTCCATTTTACCGTATCCTGCTCAAAATGCCCCTCTTTACGCACTAGAGCCACCAAAGAATTCATGCTCATCTTCCACTTCTAGTGATACCCCTTATACGACCGATAATCTTGCTCACAACGACAGCACTCCAAATAGTAAAAACTTGAAATCCCACGAAAGAAGAAGTAACAACAGTAGCCCATCATTAAGTTCAAACGCGGCCGCTGCCACAACGATTGTAGGATTAGACAAAGTATATTTACAACGGGGATCTCCGTCAATTCCAGTTGTCATTTCCAGTGCTCAAAATCCCAATCCCGGACAACAAGGACTAAGCTCCTGCTCCTCTTCTTCGTTCACAGAACACTATCAGAATTGCCCAAGTCCCAGTGGAAGCACAAGCAGCAACAGTAGCACCGTCAGCATCAAAAGTCATCATCAATTCCATCATCCGTCCTCCCCACTAGAAAGTTATCCTGACAGCCCGGTCAACAGTGAAAGTGGACGGAGTATTAGTAATAAACAAGAGGAGTCCAGCACTTGTACTGAATTAGAGAACACATCCTCTTGTTCTTCTGACCAAACCAATTCCATTCAGCTTTTGGAGAATTCAACTGGGAATGGAACTTTGAGGGTTGCTAGCCGAAGTAGTAGTTATTGTGGTAGTATTGGTGGTGGCAGTGAGCCAAGCAGTCCTGCTCCACCACCACCACCACCGCCGTCTTTTTCCAAAGGAATACTAATATCATCTTCCCAACAAACATCAGACTCCCCACGTTCTTCCTCAGAATCCATAACAAATCGTAATAATTCAGTCGCAGTTACATCTACAACATCGACCCAGGATTTTTCTTCTTTACAAGAGCATGAAATTCAAAAATTAGCCGAAACTGCACTGAATATTGTTCGATCGCTCCCACCACATGTGAAAGAGCCGAAACTTTCGAAGAAGATAGAAACGTCATCCTATGAGGTATGCTCAGAAACTATTTTCCTGTTTGATACCAAAGAATTCATTCGTCCATAATATGCATGCACATGTAAACTGACAAACAAATCAATTTTTTAACTTTCCCTTCTTGCTTGAAAAAGCCCATTCCTTTAAAATGGTCAATGCTTGCTCAGCGTACCATGTAAATAATGGTATTGAATTTCGTATGAAAACTAATATATTCTCAGAGGGTACTCTCATAATGGTCAATAATATAATATTAGATAATATAATTTCTCCTTTTTTCTATCTTATTTATCCACCACCGTCTGAAACTGCAGTATATCTAGATTTCAGATAAATATGCATGCGTCCGTAAATGCCAACATTTATTTTATTGAACACCCGATCATAAACATATTTTGAACGTTGGCATTTGAGTTGGTTGCAGTGTTATTATATTTTTAGGGTGGAAGCAGTTTGCGTCAAAAGCAAGATGTTTTTTTGGTGCGTATAAGCATTCACATGAAGTTGGTTTTTACTCCATTCGGCTATTTCCCATTAAAGTTATTATGATAGTGATAGTACTGAAGCTGATCATAAAATAGCACAGGGAAATGAGCGTAAAGAATATTAAAATATGTACATTAGCTGGAATACCCATATAAAGGTTGAAATGCATGATGGTTGGGAAATAACATTCATGGAGAAACGATGTATTTTCCCTAAAAAATAAGACCTTCATTTTTTCATTTGACAGTATGTTCGCCGCTTGGCTGAAGATGACCCACGGAGAATGTATGAGATTCGAAGATTGTGTGCGATATTTGGGAAAAGTGGGGAGAACGGGAAACGAAGCAAGGGAAGTAGCAGCAGCAGTGGAAGCTTGTCAGTCTCACCCTAAAATAAGACCACGAGTATCTTGGAGCTTGCAATGAACGAAGCTGCCGCCCAGCTGTGTAAACTAATGCCAGCCCTACTAACAAAAAAGGATGAAATGTACAGTTTAGCGAAACAAGTCATTCGCGAGTCTGGGCTACCGTACAATGTTATCTGTGCTAACTCCAATTTACCCAGTTCCTTTCTGGGTAATTTTGCTAGTAACGCTGAATATGTTGGCCTAACTGGATCCAGCAAAGGGAAAATTGATCAAACTAGAAACTCTCCAGCGCATGAACAAAGAATCAGCAATGAGTTTGCGGCAGCTTGTAAGAAGATCAAATTGGATATACAGGGTACTGAAGCAAAGGTAAATCAAAAGATTAAAGCAATTCCCTTTTGTGCAATGCTATAAAATTGTAAAAATCAACATGCTTAATAATCGCTCTTTGCGTACCTTGTATGCATTTAGGAAGCAACTGGGCATTCCCGGAAATCCGCCTCAGGGAATAGTGCAGAAGCAAACTTACGCATTGCTGAAGTCCACAATCCACTTAGAAAGTCACCTTCCAGGGAAAATAAAGGAACGACAGCAATGTCACAGAAGGTACATACTTTAACTTTTTTCATGTATTTACTTTAAAGATACGTAGAGCTAGAAAAACATTGCAGGAAATATAGTCATCACATTTCCATGAATTCCTGGTCTGATTTTTTTCTTCTAATTTTATCATGTTACAGAAAATATCTTCGGGATCATCGGAACACCGAAAAAGTTCTATGGAGCACAGACAAAGGAGTCAGTCATAATCAAAGGTCATTATCGTCTCAGCAAAACTTAAATTAATATCAGAAGCTAATGGTGACTCACCATTGTCAAACGCAGTTTAAGCCCTCATGTTGTTCAGTGCAATGACTATGTACAAAATAAGTGATGTGATTTTAAAGTATACCTGTTGCGTTTTTTATGTATGGTGTTAACTGTTTAATGAAAACCATCTGCTCACAAAGCGATAGAACATAGAGGAACATTTTAATCTATACAGTTTAGAGCGTATATGATAATTATTTTTAGATAAGTATAGTATGCTTGTATGTATTTTTTGTAAACTGATAAAGCTTGAAAGCTCATAATATTCTTGTATTTTACTAGACTCAAACTGTAACTATTTTTACAATATTATTTGTGTAAGTGTTTACAACAAAGCAAACTCAATAAAACATCGCAATTTCGAATCTCAATTTTAAAATCCTGTGCATGCATTAATTGATTTTGCATAATATGCATTTAAATGTAAGCTCTCACTCCCGAAAAATTAATTTATGCTATCGGAGTTTCAAAAAGGAAATGATGAACAACGGTAAAGCATTCACTTTTTTCGTATTCACAATATTTTTAAATTCTTGAATCTTGTCATCATTGTGTCTTCTCATTAATGGATTGAGGTCATAAAAAAGTATGGACAACTCCACACACCTTTTTTAAGTTTCTCACATCCGTGATAGAATCCATTAGAGTGTCATTGTGAAGCGCATAATAAAGTAGGAAGTATGTAACACGCATTCCAAATAAAACTTCATTTCCAGAAAAAATTGAGAATTTAAAAAATACTTTTCATTATGATTATTATAGCTAAAACATTATGCATGTAGACATTCTTTTCCAGAGCTTTTTTCTCTTTCTCGTGTCCAACTCATCTGCATCCCTATCTGAGATTCTTTTTTTGATCCACTCGCCGTGAATGAGTACTTGTAAAAAGCATCATCTGCCTGTCTCACATCTCGATCGTCTCGAATGTAGTGCCTGCTTCTCTCAAATAATAGTAGTTGGTCCCCTCGCGTCTCCTTACCACAACAGGCAGCACAAAAGACTTTTTGTTCGAGAGTGAAAAAGGAAACTCAAGCATTTCATCCTTTTTGTCCAGTCATATATTAAAATGCCACCTGAGGCATTCATTCACATCGAGTGAAATGATAAAAATGAAGAAAAATAAAAATCATCAAAATTAATATTCGTAAAAATGTTGGACAGTGTATGGATGAACAATTTAAAATGCAATTTTAGCTATGCTGTTTGTTCTGTGTACCATTTTATTAATTTTAAAAATGCAGCAATGTACTTTTAGTCTGCATTTTTATTTTTAGAGATGTTTTTTTTTTGTCTCATGACGTTACTAAATTCACGTTTGGTTCTGCAAGATTTCCATTACTATTGTATTCACTCCGCATCCAGAAAAAAAGTCTTCCAAGCAGTATACGTGTGTTAGTTAAATGTATGCACACTGTTATTCACCGTTACTTTTTAAATCTAAACTAAAACTTCTATACAGATGAGAAATAGCTACAGGATTTTAAAATAGTGTATGTTTTAATTTCGATACAGCATGTCTCTTTTGACAAAATGGATGCATAACCATAGATTAAGTACTCTAATCTGCCATATATTCATATTAATTCATCATTAAACATCGACATAATACAATGAGCTTATTCCCATTTTTCCAGTTGGCATATTGTAATGGAATTTGTCGGAACATTTTAAAAGTACCATCGTTTTTCATTGAAAAAATGTCTACGAAAACTATGCAATATCTTGCGCTCAAGTGTGTAATAAATTCAAGTTAAAATTCGCCACTAATTTGTGATGATAACCATTACATATTTGAATCTCTGGAAGATGACACGAACTTTTCAAAAACGTATGGGTACTTACTTACGTTTACGTTTTGTATCATGTACAATGTAGGTATGTATAGCACTGTGATGTACTTTTTCATTTCGCAGTCAACTTTCAATTTCACTCCGCTGCAATCAGTAAAACTTGCTCAGGTTCAGAATTCCAGTGATGGAGTGCTGTATCGTTTACAAAAGTATCCTGCTGTCCAAGAATCTTTCCAAATGCCGAAATACTTGTTTTGCAAAATTGAATGTCATATTCCCTTTACGCATCAATTTAAAGCTAGTATTTGGGTAGTTTAGTTGCTAATAAAAGTGGACGTTAAATACGCGACATGAATCTTACAACAATACTTTGAGAGCGGTTGCCGCTACTTTTAATGACATTTTTTCTCTAACATTCTTATCAAAGGTTACGAGTGTTCCCCCTAAGAATGTACAAGTATTATAAGGGTTTGCAATTTAAGTAGTTGACCCATAAAAGTATCTTCGTAATGTTTGTACGAAACCTAAACTACCTATTCAAACAAAAAACTAGTACACGCATAGTGCACAATGGTATATTTCAGAAAATATTTTAAAGATTCTAATTCAGTGATAAATTCACATTCATTTCACGGGATAATAAGCGAGCAAGTTTGAAGAAGTTGTTCGTTTAGCATTTGATGTCTTCCTTTGCGTTTAAAGTCATTCGTTTCGGTTTTCTCAGCCATGTTCTTTATGCAATTTGAAATGTGAGATTTTAAATTGTATACAGTGTAGGGAGACTTTGAAAAAATACCTATAGCGCTTAGCAAGCGCCGCTTGCACGTGTGTCTTGTGTTTTTTAACGATATCTCTTCCGTAATGCATTTAAGATATACACATATTTGCACAAAAGACAAAAAAATGTACAAAAAGACCATTGCATTGAAAATAATAACCTTTGGAACTACTAATTTTGAAACAGTGATTTACGAATCCTTTTGAGAAAACTATATTATTTGGCTCTTTATCGAATGTTCGATATGATACCAATTTTCATAACTCGGAATCTTCATGTTAACCATTTCATTGAGTCCATCACAATCACACGTGAATTTTTGAGGCATTGAAAATACCATTCGTTTTTATGAGTTTCGAACAGGTAGTAAAAAGTGCAAAGCCGTCCAGTAGTCCTAGTATGCATTTATTTTATGGTTTTGGTTTTTCAAGGCTACTTGTTTTATTGTGTTGGTTTTTTCGACACTAAGAAAAAATTGTAAAAAAAAGATTCCAACTTACAGGTGTTACGTAAGACTTGCATGCATCATCTCTATTTTTCTAGTTAAGAAGAGCAAATCTATTCAGGTATATTGTTAATTATTATCTTAACTCTTGACGATGTTTTACCGGCTTGAAGTATAATGCATGCATCATAGTTTTATCATCAGCATGCATCCAAATACACATACAAAGTTTTTTTGTGTTCTCACAGAGAAGCAAAAAATTGCTTTCAGAAGTCTTAGTTCTTGCTTCCATATTTCAGCACCTACAGCAGTTGTCGTTGTGGTTTGTTGAGTGCATGGGCAAAAGAAAAGTAATCTTCTCACTAAAGTATGTGCATATACTCAAACAGCTTTTGAAGTAGTAGCTTACAAGGAATCCTCCAGCATGTCCAGCAGCATTATAGCAAAACAAGATTGCATTGTTCCAGATCCCATCCCATGAGTCTCACGAATTTCTAGTTTGTAGTGAGTTGACCATAGGTTTCTCAAGGGAGAAAAAATGAAGGTTAAAACTACTGATTTTTTCTCATCAGTCAAGTATTGAATGGTGAAGAGATGGGTGTTATGACGGGATTTTTAAACACCTTGTCGTTTCACAATCCTAACTCGTAATATCTTGAATGAAATCAATTCACTGCAAGTTGCAACATTTCAGATTATGTAGCTTTATTTGGCCTCAGTATATGGAAGTGTATATTAAAACGCAAGACGTGTCAAACTGGAAACTTGTTACCATCATTTATCCAGGCCTGCATAGATGCAACTTATTCAATCATAAAAGTATTTTTTATAAAAGTAAATCGATACGCTGTTTTTGCTGCTTTTCTTTTTGTAATTCTCGAACGAAGCAAGTTCACTGAAATATTACCATAATTAAATAATATAATATGTGCTGATATTTTATACGTATTTCGAATTCCTTATATTCAATTTGTTAGTTTATTTTGGTCTTACAAAGTTATTTTCCAGCAGTGGCAACCACAAAGCAAAAAACTCCAAAGAATGATCAAGCAAGTCACATTTATTTTCCCCTTCTTTCTCCTTTTTTTGGTCAAGTAGCAAATGCAGACAAGAAAAAAAAGCTTCTAAGATGGATGTACTATGTAGTAGTAGGATACTCGCCCATGATATAAATTGCTACTTGCCTACTGCATTTTGATTAAGACGATGTCCAGTTCCACATCAAAGGCATTAACAATCCTCGAGAATAGCAAGCGAGACGACAACGGGAAGAAAAAAAAGTTAAGAAAAAAGTGCATCAAGGCGAAACAACTTTGGCTTGTCCGGCTGTAATAAGTTGTGCTCTTGATGTTCATGATCAAAGGAGAAAAAACTCAACCCAACCACATCTAAAAACACACAAAAATTCATCGCCTCCAAAAAAGTGATGGGGACATTTAAAGCAACAGTGCTACCACCTCGTCATCAAACTCATGTGACATTGGCTACAGGCTATGGGTATATACTCTTGGAGATTCGAGACCATATTACATCTACAGTTTGTGCCCGGTTAATATAATAAAGTTGTGCTCAGCCAGCAAAAGAAATATGTGTTAATAAAATTGGGTTTGGTCCATTTCTTGCAGTCGTAAGCCTTTTGTGTAATATTATTTTCCCCTTTTATGCTCGGTGTCGTGCGTTCTGTTTGCGATTGTCGTATGAGATTTGTTTTTTGAATGCAGACAGGCATTCGGAACTCATGAATGTTTCAAAGAATCATTTCTGCTGCCTACCTAATCGTTCAATATTTTTTACGTTTCCTCAGGATTGGGGATTTTTTCTAGAAAAACTGACGTGTTGTTAAAAATGCGTTAAATAAACACTTGAATAAAAGTAGGCTTAGGATAGCGTTATGGTAGATGTAGAAAGTAGAGGGTTGTATGCGTATGCTTTCAGTTTTCTAAGCAAACTGCTGTTTTATTGCATTTGATCGCAGCATGTGTACTTGAAATTATTATTGATATTGCAGCAATAATGCGTGATTTCATCTTCCACAAAGTTTATGAACGAGTGTCCACATGGCTCGCAATTGGGGAAAACCTGTAGATAACAGAGAACAGCACGATGAACTAAATCTATTTGATAGACATGATAATATATTTGGGATTTTTGGGAATATCATCAGAATATGGCATTTTTATATCAGTCAGCCATTCAAGTCAGTGACTCTGATGCCAGCGCACTTTATCTCACTATTCATTTCTTTGCATCCGGCAACAGTACAATAATGATGATAACGGCAACTGTGACGAATTTTGTTTCATCTGGAGGATTTCAACTTGGACAACATAAACCGTACTTGAATCTCTGGAAATGATTATGGATTTTATTCTTATATGCGCTTATCATTTATAAAAGGTTGAAATGCTTGTGCTTTCCAGAAAAACGCATTTTTCGATTTTCCTCACGATTATTTATGATTATTACGGCCAATGCATTATTTTCTTCCGCTCCTTGCCCATGCTAAGGGCTAAAGAACTCATTTATTTTTAATGGCAAAATATGACTCACTTTGTACATACGATGGAACTAGAACAAAGCTAAAATACCAATTTTATAAATAAAAGCACTGTTCTGCTCCATAGTACTTTGTCTTTGAAGAGTCCCGTAGCCAAATTCTACGAATGCCCCAGATGCCGTTTTGTTTCTTGCAACAAAAGACACAAAACTCCCCGACTTATGTTCTTTGTTCATTATGGCCAATTCATTTACTTCCTACGGCGTCTTCTCACTTTGAGCATAAAAGCTAATCAAACCAATCCATCATCATTACTGTACTTTAGACCCCTATCCTTTTGTTTACCGTTACACAGAAAATCTCACATTTCAACAACTGCTTTTACCTTATTTTTCATTTTTTCAGAAAAACTAGCAGCTGACTCTTTGTAGCTCAAAACGGAAATTTTGATCATTAATAAAAGTGTTTTTTGACAGTTCCTCTATGAGCTTTACAGACATAAGCTTTACAGTAATTACAAATAAGGTGGTTTTGAATTAGAATGATATGAATATACACACACAGATAATCTTATTGAAAACGTTAGGAAAAATTGGGAGATCAAGAACACTCTCTTTATTTCTTCTTTTTTACCACCTACGTTTGCATCCCTTTAGCAAAAGAACTTGATGTATTGATGTGAAAAGGATGCTAGAGTTTTTTAAACCTACGTATGAACAAAATCCTGTATGGAAAGGTGAGAAGAGAGGCATATTATGTATTGTTTTGGCATTTTTTGTAATTTCACATTTCAAGCCCTCCTTTGTTCTCGTTTTTACAAATTCTAGGAAAAAAAGAAAAAAGCGGAAACCTGTATGCCAAAGAGAACAATATGACCATAAAACCCCAAAACATACCGAATTCAAAACTACATCTGTTCAAATGAAAACGTCTCGAGAACTTAGGTCAGTCAAAGGAAGTCCATCACTTAACTTTTAATAGCACTAAAGTTAAGACGTAACGAAGCAATACGACTGATGCACCAGGCCAGCAATGGAACCAGAATGCTGTTACAGGAAAACTTTCACTGCTGCTTGAGAGTCAACAATCTCTTAAACCCATAACCCCTTGCTTTTTATCCAAACAATTTTAACAAAAATATTAGAAATAATAAACTAATTTTAAGTTTTTCCTCGTCATGAAAATATTGTTTTCCTGTGTTTAAGCAATAAAAGCGTAGAAAAAATTGTTGAAGCAAGATTGAATTCATGACAAAACGAATGGAAGGGCACATTATGGTATTTACAACATCAACACAAAAAAGGTTTGTAGATGTCGACTGCATGAGTCAACATTTTGCAGTTTTTGTTGAAATACAATACAAACTAGCAAACGAAAGAGAAAAAACCATTTGACGTAGTTTATGAAAAACGAAGTGAAATGAAAAATAATAAGTTTCGGGCGAGATAAAGGGTACAAACTCGTTCCTTTAGGATGAAAAACGTGTTAATAAAAAATGAGATGAATATACGAGTGTTCCTGTTCATTCATATTTTTCTAAACTCCAATAGGATGTTCGGAAGGTACCAAAATGTGACTACGCTACACACAATGGATATGAATGCTTCATAATAACTAGCAACAACAGTTTATGTAACAGACTAATTTAGAAAATGCCACACCTGTACCTGCCAAAATACCCTTTTTCATTTTTAAACTTTATTTTCAAACAAAATAGACACAGCGTGTTCAAGTACACACATAAATTATTGGGTCTATTCACCTTGTGATAGATTCATAATGTCATAAACACATTTTGAAGAAAATATTTTTCCCGAAAAGTAATGGAATAATTACGCTGTACCCCTTACCCCGCTCGATCTTTGATCTTGATCCTATAACCCTACACTGTAAATAGTTTAAAACATATTTTAATGGATGGAACTTAACAAACGGAATGGTAAATCTTTTTACTCTAATTGCAAGTTTCCTAAAAACATTGAGAGACTCCAGAATTTGGAAGCGTATGTATTTGCTGAAAATGAATGAACTCAAATGTATTGTGTTCTGTATTTCCTATATACATCCTCTGAGAATTCCTTACACAATCTGTGAACAATTCGGTCACATTATTCCCCTTCAAAAGCTTTCCACTGTTTTTATTTAATTAATTATACAATTGTGTTATATTTTCATTGATCTCCTTGTTGTACGAAGGCAAAAGAAGTGCAGGAGACGTAAATTCGTTCCATTTGGAAAAAAAATGAAGGCTAGTTTGTTTGTGTGAATGAGTGATCTTTTACGAAAATAAGATTTCGTTACAAAGGAAAGTGGAGGTATGCTAATGTGCAACTTCCTACTGTTACACCACCGGGAACGCAACATTTATCATTCTCATACATTCCTTAAACAAGCTACGCCCACAGTAGTACAACAAATCTCTCTGTGAAATGTCGGATGCCAGTTATTGAAATGTGTTTAACCAAGCAATAGAACTTTATGTAGCCAACTCCACTATTCATTATCTTAGCATTGATGAGCTGTTAAACGTATTTAATTATAAAACTCATTACATGAACTTAAGAAAACATGCATATTATGATTTCAGTGAACAAAATATTGCAACAGATACCAAAATATCTATAAAACCCCCGAAAACAAGTAATTCTTTTAATATAAAATTTTCATAGGTTGAAAGTATTATCAGTTACGTACTACTATATCTATTTATCTTAAGATTTTGCCTATAAAAGTTATCACACTTGCACTATAATGCTAAATGCTATAACGGCTAATCCCAAATGTAGTTTCTCACACTAGTGGTTATGCGAAATCATGTAAGCATAAAAGTTGTGGTTAGCGAACACTAAATTATTATAAAGTTCCCATTAAACCACACGAGACAACCTTGAAAAACGATTATATAATAAAGGTTGCCTATATTTTTCGACAAGAATTACGAGAATAATATATACCTAAACCTAGTATAATTTTCCTTATTATTCGTTTGAGCTCATCTTGCTCTCTGAAATTTTAGCTGAAAGTTGCACATTTAAATGTATACGATACGAAATTTTAACACAGCAATTAATTTAAGATGGTTGATTCTAAGAAAAAAAATCGTAAATTTTTTTTTTTTTTTTAGCATTGAAACGACTGAAATCATCAAATCAAACATTCTTTGATTTTAAAATACGCATAATAAATTTTGAAACCCATATATCTCAAGGAAAATAGTTCCCCCGATGCTTTACTTCAATTTCTTGATTACACACACTTGCTTAAAAAAAGGTAAATAATTAGAAACAGGAAAAAGAACAAGGGAAACCTATTTCGGTTAATTGCAGCTCAACTACAAATGTGTGATGATTGTCCATGTCCAGCATAACAGCATACAATCATGATGCAGTTCATCCTTCACCTATTTCATATATAATGCCTCTAAGACAAATACGTCATTAGGTCTTCCAGAACTCCAGTCTTTCGTAACGTCCAGTGCAGTCCAGCAAACAAAAAACTCCAAGCGCTACAACTACAATGCCACAGTCCATCATTAATTGCTGGAATCTCATTTTTTCCCAACCCTCAAGACTCCACTCAGTAGAACACTACTGCATACTGGAATCAACTTGCTACCGCTTTTCCCGAATCACATTAGAATACATGTCCATCATGATCGTGATAAAAACGGAATACTTTGGTCTTCAGTCCATTTCAAAACATGGTTCAACCCTTTCTTGTGTTCTATCATTGTGGACCAAGCTGCATGAATAACGCGTACTTGAATTGAAACCTACGTGTTTGTACCTTCTTAAAGCTAAGCTCATACGATGCATTTTTTCTGAATAAAAAATGAACAGCAATTTTTATCATGATAGGGCAAAAGCAACAAAAAAGAAGAAGCTGGAAGGTTTGGAAATGTAAATAAAAAATCTTGGTGCAAATAGGTATGTAAGTATGATATATACAGGCTTCACAAGCTCGGGTTTTCCGTACATAATATAAAATGCATTCAACCTATCTAAGTGTATAGGACAACCATTGCATTGCTTTGCATCATTTAGTGCTCTGTCCATTATTACCTCCAGTGTATCTCAACACTAGATACCTCCATTATGTAAGTATACCTAA
The DNA here is from genome assembly GCA_034700605.1 of Willowsia nigromaculata. Classification (NCBI taxonomy): domain Eukaryota; kingdom Metazoa; phylum Arthropoda; class Collembola; order Entomobryomorpha; family Entomobryidae; genus Willowsia; species Willowsia nigromaculata. Next base: position 26,116 of record JAQIXX010000838.1, read on the forward strand.
TATGCATATACGCAAGAGTGATGTTGATGTTGTATTTGTTTTTTATCTTACCATGTAGCATGTTGTTGTTGCGACCAGTTTTTTAAACTATAGATCTTTCAATTTTCTCAACCCTTTACCACATACACTAACAAAAGTCCACAGTTATATACATGGTACGATTCAGTATTCAGTTGATCATCACATCACGATGCACACTTTTAATCCAAGCAGTGTTGCTTTACTCTGCTCTGTTGGGTGATTAGATTCCGGCAAAAGCCACAATATTCGTTTAGTTCTCGCATAACCTTGATTGCAGAAACAACGTGTTTGTGTACGTTTAAGCAAGAAACGAACTCTCTTATTTGGAATCCGAATGCAGGAGGAGAAATGGATGGAATATAAATATACATATTACAATAATACATAGCCAGTGGTATTGTTTGTGTTTAGCTTTTCCAATTTTTTCTCTCAATTTTTATTGGCTTAAATCAAGAGAAAAGTCCAAGTGTATTAGCGCATTGACTCTTGTACAAAGAGGAAATAATAATGCGTAGAGGAAAACGCGTTATCGTCATGTAATGGACTTATGGGTGAACAAACACGTGCTTTATTTTGTTTGTTCCTGGAGAGGAGAAACAGCCTGGAGCATGCATATGAGTTAAGAGGAGGGGTATATACATGGTATGTCTCAGTGGTTCCTTTGTGCCTTTGTGATTCTGTGATCAATTGATTGAGCCGACCAAATTCTCATTATTTTTTATTGGCAATATCTGTACAAACATTGATCGCAAGAGAAGTTATAGCAAAATAATAAGATAATAATAACAATCCAGAATAGAATGACACACAAGATACAGAAAAACAGAAAAATGGATTAGGTTTACTTTTCTATCCAGCAGTTGACCCAAGAGACAGTTTCTTGATTGAGGAGTGTGCGTGTATATGTATGTGCCTTATTGATTGTCTCGACATTATGTGGCCAACATCGGTGCGTGGCATGTATGCTATCAGTGAATACTCACATCTCCCTCTCCCCTAACTCTCCAAAGAATCATCTCATTTCTCGTTTCCGGTAGTGTTCCATCAAAATTATAAATTACACTTCTCTACTCCAGTGACAGTACCAGCTTCGGTAAGACTTGTGCAATATTTCTGTTTATAAAGCTCTTTTTAGTGTACATTCCTACCAATGTAGATACTTCAGTTAGTTATAAGTGACGAGGATGAAGTATAAGAAAAAGGTAGTGGAAAATGCGAAGAAATGGGAAAAATGTTTTTTGTGAACTTGATGAAACGAAATAAAGGACAAGTAAGTAAACAAAAAACGGCAGTGACGACGCGAGAAAACAAGGGGAATCCTTGAAACTTCCTGTGAATGAAGGAATAAAAGTAAGTTTCTTATTGCAGTTGTGCTGCGTCACATATTGACTGACCTTTTTTACTTGGTTTTTATATAAGAAGTAACAATCCTCTTGTTTACCGTTGTAGTTGCAATAGTTGCATCATTGATCTCCCCTTTTGTTGATATGTGTTCAATTGTACCTTCTTCTGGTGGGGATGTGTATGTATTGCGTAAATCGCAACCTTCCCTCATTACATGTTTTTTCTAAGGTGGTGCAACCTGCACTTGGCATTCGAGCATTGTTTCTCCTGAGTTTGATTGAAGGTTCTCATATTGCTTTGAATGATGCAGTTCTTATTTGTATTCCAACGCTTCCAAAACCGAATTTGTATGCTCAAGAACCGATAACACTTCTCATATCGAAACGTTTTCTACCTTTGCAAGCATATTATACATCGTACACAATTCACGTGCACGTTTTAACTCTGTATTTGCATGCTCTAGCGAAAAATGTACAACGAGTTAGGTTGCCAATATAGAAAATTGCTTACATGGATTCTTCTTTTGTGATGATATTGGGATTTGAATATTTGTTCTGGTATGTAAATATTGACAAGATAATTTAACAATTTTGTTTCATGATACCCGTTCAATATTTTCAGTCAGGGATCGACGGAGTAAAATTATACCCAGGTTTGAGAACGACAAACTCAGTGATACGTTTCAAGAAAACGACTAGATCTTACATAACATTTTATTGCTTATTCGTTGTCAGTAGTCAATAATAATCTGGATTATGAAAGTCTGTTGTAGAATAGTATGTTTCCGATGAAGACTATTAGGATACTACATTAGGTATATAATATTATTAATCTTTATTCTTCCAAGTTTGTGGTAACTTTAGATTGTCAGGAACCTTGTATTCACATGTTTCTCATCGTGTTTCTTATAGAAAGAAGAGCTTGTTGGATCTAACAGAAACTGTGCTACCAGAAAATATATCAAAATTTCATTCTTTTGGTAAATTTATATTAGAAGGGTCGGTCAAAAATATTCCATATCAAACCAACCACGGAAGTTTTCCTTTCATTGATTACATCAACCATGGTAGTAACAAGTGTCTTAAATAAGATTAAAACTCGCCGGGTCATATTTTAACTAGACACTGCACTGTAGGGTTTATAGTGTACTAAACGCTTCTTCAGGTTAAGCAAGCGGAACAAACTGATTCGGTATAATCTCATTGAAGTCGCGAGTTCAACAATAAGATATTATTATCAAGATTAATATCTCGTTATTTCTTTCAAAATGAGAAATGAATGATTGATTTTGGTCGTTATCATACCACTTATCTACCAGTATGTACAAAACTGTTGAGCATGCACTGTATTTCAAGATTTCCTCAGTACATCAAGTTTAATCCTTTATAGTTAAAACCCTCTACATTTCTTAGGTGCATGTGGGTTTTTTCCCTACTCATCCGCATAATAGGAAATTTCCTAATACGATTTATCGCTCATTTATTTGACATTCTGATTTAATCATGCTTATTACTATTATTATTGACCAGTATTATACTCAATAACAAAATATTGATTAATGCAATGCATGCTGAAACATAATACATATAATACATATCACTATATCAGGCTCTTTCTTGGTCTGAAAAGCATGAAAACTTGGAAGAATATGAGGCAAATATCTTTCATTATGTATTTTTCTCTCTTGTAAAAGGATGTTTTTTAAAGTTTTAGTCCACCAGCCAAGTAAAATTGAACGTTCAATTCATCCGATGATTGATAAGTACAAAATTAAAAATATCATGTCACCTTAGCATACACATCATGAACCCAACGCACCTTACTCGTCAGATCGTCAAGTTGTTTTCATATTTTGTAACGTATGGTATACATTGAAAGTGAAACATTTATTTCATTTATATCACTCACACTCCATCAACAAAAACCTTATTTTGATTTTGTCGAACAGCATATAAATAGAAGCAAAAACCAAGTATTCTTATGTCGAGGGATGGAATTGAATTGTGAATAGCCATATCTAGACCCTAGAGACCCAATATTATGTACCTATAAACCTATATATCTTCTCACTCACAACATTGCATATTGCATTGCAGTATAAGAACACGGTCTGATCAAATCGAAGATCAGGGATTTTTTCAATCACCTTTTTTTGTTGAGGTTTACTATTTTACATTGAACACTTGGTGGTATCAGGTGTCCATAGTCCATGAACACGAAACATTATCATCAAACCGTCATCATAAGCTTATTGTTCAATACAACGTTGTAAGCACAAATGTTTATAAAAAATCGGCAGCTATAAAAAAGGAAAGTGAGTTGAGTTTTTTTATATTGATATATCAAATGAAGGTTGTAGTGACGAGCCTGAAAAGGAAAGATGAATAGAACTTGCTTGGCTTGTTATGATTATTGACGACGATGGTGATGTGATGAATGTTTTTATAATGAAAAGTTCATCTCTTGATGGAATACGTATTTCCATTTGGATTTTTTATTGCGTGAGCAAAGACATTACAACTTGACGGTAAAAAATCGAGTGATATTCTTACACAGAGGAGGAGGATCAACTTGCAATATTTAGTTGTAAAAAAATTAAGCACAATTTTCTCCTTCTCATTAGAGTTAGCAAAAAAATATGCGTTTGACCAAACGTTTTTTAAATATTTAAAAAATAAAATCGGCCAATGTTTTGAAATTCCATAATCTCACTAGCTTTTAAATACAACGGGCCATAGTCTTAGGTGCTGTTTCAATAGAATTACTGATCAAAGTTTCCATCGTCGTGTGTAGGCTCAATTAATCTTTGCTAGAGGCCATCAAGTCTATGTTGTTCTTGTCAATAAATTTTCGGCATTATTATAAAAACACTTATTACATATTATCAGATACAAGCTGGCAATAATGCAATTGACATTATTGTGTTTGCTAGTTTTTGTTCGGTAATCTCCTTAAAGTATCATGTAGCAAATTTATGGTTTGTAGAGCGTAAATAATTTGTTAGCCTCGATTCGATTTTTACTTGGAAGGATAAGTAAAAAACGTTTATACCTACATGGTTTTATTGTCGTTTTTTGTGAATTTTTTGCACTTGGCCGTTCTGAATGTTAAAGCATCACATGTAAGCATCTTTGAAAAGCTTTGTTCAATGAACTTGATTGAAAAATATTTAGATAACTGGCTATTTAGCATTGTATACGTAGCAGTTCATAATATTTGACGTGACATGAGCTTCAGGATTCAACGTAAATCTTTGAGTGCAAATAAAATGGCAAAAGCCATCAGAAGGATTCTCTTGAAGTTGGGTAATGTGTCAATAAAGTACAGAAAAGAAATGTAGTAACGACTAAAGACTCATGGCGAGAGAGACAGTGTCAAGATAAATGACTTCAACAGTGACTTTTTACGAGAATTTTTATTGCTAAACTTTTTTTTACATTTGCTTTCAACTTTGCGTACATTATGTTCGCTTTACAATTTTTTCACAGACGCATTTTATGGAAGAAGAGAAAAAATCAAGTCCACGCTGTTGTTGCTAATGATGTGGTATAAATGGCTTATGCATTTGTACTTACTTGCATGTTGTTATTGCTGCTTACCATCATCATCATCAGCATCATGTTTTTTGTTAAAGTTTCAGATGAGAAGCAAAAGATAACACTAGAACAAAAAAATATTTGCAAAAAGTAAAAAGTTGTAACATTTTGCCCTTGTCAGTAATGCTTCTAGCTTTATAGTAGCAATCTGATATTTTTTCTGGTTTTTTCAGCTGTGAACGTAGTAAACTATTTTTTGTCATTTACGGCTGCTATTAACTAAAAGATGAACACTGAAAAAAGAAAGAGCGTCACAATAAATTACAGTCCAGTGCGAACATTCTGTAAGCGTTTATTCTCCGTTCGCAATTCGTGTTGCCACATAAAATGAGCTGAAAACATTTTGTGAAAAATGAACCTTTAGAACCAAAGGGGGTTATTTGTTCAGTTTAGTGCTCCAAACTGACTGGAAATATAAATTCAGTTGTTATTAAATGGGGAAAACACAAAACGCAGTTTTTGGTTTAGTTTATAAACGTCTTTCACTATCTCCCTGCTTTTACGTTTGCAAAAAAAGAGAAGATTGGAAAATGTACCAATCTAGCCCAAATAATGGACTTTGGTGTCATAAGAATGCTGTAAAAGTGTAAGAAAAATACATAAAAGGTCACATAAAAACCAGGAATTGTGATGTTTTTGGATTTTTTCTTGGTTTTAATAACTCTCGTTGCGTGTTTTACCGCTGGTAAAGATAAAAACCAAAAGTTACTGCAGAATCAAATGTAATAGTTAGTAGGTTTCTGAACTCATGATGAAATAAGGCAAAATAGTGGTCGACGCATTTCGATAATGCCCATTTGTTTTTTAAGTGAGCGTAAATGTTGATTAATGATTTCATCTGAATAATGGCCGATTTACATTTCATAAGCGTTTTTATATTCTCCAAATGCCCGATAATAAGATTCCAAAAATATACTTAATGCATAACTGTATTTTTACTTGCAGATCCCACCTTGAAGCTATTTGTGACCCAACGGGAAACTACTTACTATAAGAATATATCTACTTAAACAAGCATTCATCCCATATAATTCTTTCCTGCGCAACACAAGACAAGTTATGGTTTTACAAATATCATAAGCATGAATTTGCGAAAGTTACCACAAGCTCAACAGTTTGGCCTTGGCTAAGAACGGTTAATTTTTTCATTGATAAAAAGAGTGTATATTATTGTTAAAGTGAAAAATACAGTAAAAAGATGTGTACGCTTTTTAAAGAAACGCTCAGTAAATTGCAACTTATTCTTTCATGAAAATAATTTACAATTTGTGGGATCATGGACATGAGCAATAAATGTAGTGGCAGACGCCGGGACAGCCGCGAGGAAAAGTCTGGAACTTCGAGAGATGAACGAAAGAAGTATCGTTCCGAAGAATCAAGTAGCATATTAATGACCAATGGTGATATTTTTATGAACAAACTTTCCTCTCCTCATATTATTATGGCTTCTCAAGAAATTCTTACTCCACAAACATACACAGAGGAGAATGCTGGAAGAAGGCGATCTTCCAGTAGGACTTCCTGTTCATCATCTCCCGCTCCTTTAAATGACCATCATACAAATAATAATGGTGGAGGAAATCAGCAGCAGAGACGGAATTCCGATGCCCTTTCAGAGTCTATAATGAGCAACCATTGCCATAATAATGGTAATGGAGGTTCTTTTTCTTCTCCGGGAGCTATCCCACTGACAAAAAATGTTGGGGTCAGTGTCAACTTTGGAAAACCAAACGTGAAATCAAATTCTTCATCCACAGCTGGAGCTCAACACATCACTCCCAATGGTCACCAACACCAGCCACAACAACACACGCCAGGAGTAACGTCCGTAATGGCAGTTTCCACCGTAAACAACACTAACAGCCATAACAGCAATAACAATAACGCTGGCAATAGTGCTGCTATAAATCTTGGACATGGTCACATTGGGACAATCACTGGCCCTCCATCTGTCTCAATATCTTCAGGGTTAGGTTTAGTAGGTATAACCTCCACTTCATCTTCTCCTGGTGTCAACCACAACTCTTCTTTGTCCACATCGCCTGCTGCGAACGCTCCCACGACCTGCGCTAATAAGGGTGTGCCCTCATCTCATAATCAGCAACAGCAGCACCTTCCAATTTCAAGTCCGACAACGAATCACCCTCGGATGTCTCCACATTCTCCAAATCTTCCCATCATGAATCGTAAGTCCTTCACTTTATTTTTTGTACGTTTTTTTCTCAGAATCACACTCATAAAAAATGGTTATCTCAACTAGTTAGTAGAGGCATGTTCTGATCATTTTTTGTACGCGCATTGTCACACAAAAAAACTTTAATGTAGTTTTTTGCCCCAACCAAAATTCCAATAGAAAGGAATGCTCACATTGTAAGACCTGGTAAAGCATATAATACCCATGAACAAAAACGTTTTCATATGTATTCACATTATGATCCTTTTTGTTGGTTTTTATTATTAAAACTGTACCCAACCCACAAAAAATTAGAATAGATTCACATTTTTTTCTCCAGAAACTAAAAGATCCAAGATAAGCAACCTGTCTGGGGTTAGTAGGTTTTTTCCTCTTAATTGTAAACATAGTGCAATAGCGGCTCATCAACTTAATAAGATAACGCTCTCCTTAAATTACAAGGATATCACTTCAAAAGACGTATCACCTTAAATTAAAACTCCTATTTTCATTTCAACGCTGGAACTACATATATAGAGTCTTCCATGAAACTTTGAAACGATGTCTGGAACGAGCTGTAAAAGCTTTTAAATGGAGAACTCAAAGGCTAGAAAAAATTTATTCATTTTATTACCAGTGTGTCTTCAAAACATCTTCTACTTAAGTTGCAGTAGTCATCACGGAATATATACTGGCTAAAAGATAATTTTAACATTTTATGCTACGAGTGTGAGTTAGTAAGTCTAGTTGCTGCATGTACAGAAGCACGTTTCATTAGAAAACGAGAGGTCGGCTTGCTTTTCTTCTTGACTTTCATTACGGATCTTGCTTTATGTGTTGTGTACAAGAAAGAATAAGAATTAAGTATGCCCATAAAGCAAAAGAAGGGTATATATCCAAGAGGACGTTGGTGCATCTTTTTATGAGATGTAGTGATGATGAGTTTTTTTTTCTCATTCGAAAGCTGTGTCTTGGAAGTAGCAGTGGAGCGGTTATTAACGTCCTTCCTTCTGTGTAGACATTTTTACACGCATTGTTTTGCCCTTTTATGGTCCTCGTTGGTGATAAATTACTGCTCCTTTATTAAGACTCATCATCCGTTCATACAAAAAATGCACGACCGACCTGTATAGTACAATATTGTGAACATTGTCTTCACTCCTTTCATCCTGATCCGGCAACATCATACACAATACAATTAAGTATTGCAAAGCATTTACCGGCATTCCTCACAGGCACTCGTATCGTAGTATGCTCATTTGTATGGGATAGTTATCGTCATCGTTAGCTTGAAAAGAAGATCTTATTACTATGGTCAATAGTGCCACTATAATCATCATTAGCTCTATGATCGTCATCATACCGAGCACACGTTGAAATCTTATGAGTATCATACTTGAACCTGATCATCAGCTCTGAAAATTATTAGTGTAGTCATCATTTATTATGATTATTACAGTGTTGTAATAATAATCTGCACACAAAACCTCTCCGCTGTGAAGTTCAAGCTCACCTAAAGCGTCCAGCCAGGGCTCAATTAGAGTGGTGGTGGTATTATAAATCTTAACGCATCTGTCGATGCAGTTGCAGACATTGCCGGAATACCATTACTAAAAGTGAGTTATAAAGGAATAGGTATAATCGAATACATTATGTTGACAGTTAGTTGACAAACAAACACAATTTAGCAGACATTTTAGTGACTTTTCACCACAGATTGTGTAGGGTTATAGGTACTTAATTATTATATAATAATTTGGCAGCAATGACTTTTAATGCTTTCGTCAACTAACGTATTGGACGAATAGATCATCATTCCACAAAAGTTTTTTTTTCTGTGGTTATAATGATTCAGCATTATAACAATTGTTGTGGGAAATGACATTTTTACACTAGATCTCAATGCAGTCCAGACTTTCAAGTTTTAAAAGGCTTACATATTTGTGTACTAATGCTAAATATGAGGAAACTAACGAGCTTGTTCAGAAATTATACCCCTTTACAAATTCATACCGTCTTTCAGAGCATAAAGAATTACATACAGTATTAGTTGTTTTGCGTATCGGAAGCTACTGCATCAAAGCAAGATTGTACCGACTTCTATTGAATATGTAACCCAGTTTACTCGGCAGTTGGCAGTCGTCACTATCGCTCGAATTGTACCTTAAATTTTGAAAAAGCGTTTTTCAACTGTGAATATGTAGCTGTATATATTCCAATAAAAGAGGTTTTATAATTTGTGCTGTCACATCACAACATGTCGGAAAAGGAAAATGTGACAATAACGATGACTATAAACGATTGATAATAATTGATTGGTACAGAAAAAGCCTGAAGTATGTATATACTGAAATAATGCATGATGACGTAACTTCCAATGACTTTTTTATGCTAAGCCAGACTATGTGGTATATGGAGTATAATTACATCTTGCCTTGCTCTACTTTATGAATCCAGATGGTCCGGAGGAGTCTCTTCAGACTGGGGAACTACCAACACCAACTGTAGCTGATTCTGGTAAAATTTGTAATTCATCATCAGCATCCTCCTCGTCACGGAATGGTGGCATTAGTAATAACAAAAATAACAGTGGAGTCCAAACAGGACCCAACTCACCATCCGCCTCGTCTACAACATCTTCCTCGTCTTGTTCTGGAGGTAAGAGGCTTGTTTCTGAAAACACATTTTCATTTCTCCTATGGTGGTGGTCTTCTGACCCTGAGGTCATTGAGCACCAATTCTAATGCTGTTTCAATCACGTAGGATCCAAGGGTGAAACGCAACCGAATGTACCTAAAGTAAAACCTAATGGCTCAAATGGAAGTGATGGTAGTAGCAACACTAACACCAATAGGATTGTCAGCCAAAATGTGAATGGAACATGTAAGAAATCTTTTCCTTCCTTCTTCTCCACTGTTTACTCAATCATTCATTCATCCCATTTTATTTATGAGCTTGCTTATATGGTGAGCTTAGAGTATACGGGTTTTCAATGAAGCCGAGAAGAGAAGCGTTCGAAAAAGTGTAATCTTGTATATTTCGGAGACACTCTCCTACGGAAAAATATAAATGCAACCTGTCAACTTCCATTTCTGAGGAAAATGTTTAGTTTTGGGACAGGAGGATGGGTGTGGGTGTTCAGAAGTACGGAAAGCGGACACACAAGATATTACATCATATTACACATGTTGGGTTAGGGGATGAGGATTTACGCACAGATTTCAATTTTCTGATGCTGGCAGACAGTATGGAATTTTGTGTAAACATGTTAAAGTTTGTGCAATATTTTGTAGTAAAACTTCATACATTTTTATTTCTCAGGAGGAGATGAAAGAAACATTTTCTATGCGTTTGTAAAATAAGTGTGTATGAAAACTACATGATTTCAGTTTATACGAAAATTCATGACTCCCTTCTCCATATTCCATATATTATGATGTCTGTTGTTTCCGAAGAAAGCTCCGGTCGAAATGTAACTTTCATGGGAAATTCAATCATTTTTAGGATAAATTTTTGAAGATGATTTACTACGACATTTTCTGTAATGCAAAAGATAAAAGCATCTAAAATTCTCACACGAGCACAATATTCTCACCCTCGATTTTACTGGAAAATATATCGTTAGGATTGGGGTGGGTGAGAAAAATTGTTTGGATTTTTTTTTCAAATTTCAAAGTTTAGGTTTGGTACTCTACTTGTTCGTCATAATAATTTTGAAAAACCTAGTATATGCACAATCAACAACACATTTGTTTTAAAAAGTTTGACAAGTAACGTGTAGGTATACTTTACTTCATTATGCAACTTAACAAAATTGCACAAAATAATGCAAACCCCTGCATGCATTCCTGGAAGTTCAAAGATTCAATTGTAAATTGTAGTACCACATCTATATCCGATTAATAACTCTATAGAAAATATCGCGTAGCTTTAGTTAAGAATATGTGCGAATACCATATAATTGAAAAATGCCATTTTAGCAGTCCACCTTAGAGCACAAGCGAAAATGTATTTCTAACGTTTTATGGAAATTACAATTTCAGCAATAAAAATGCGTCCTGGTGTCGATTGTAATTTCAAACTTGTGGTTCCCTGCCGGTATCACTAGCACTAACCAATGTTTTACGCATAATTTCAAGCACCCTACTGACTCACAGGATGCAACCATTCGAAGCCAGGGATTGTTGGAAAAAGTTCGTCCCATCTTTCACGCAAATTGAAGGACGGAATCGCAACTTGATGCATCATCATATTTTAAAGATTTGTTCTGAAACACTTGTGTCTACATTTTTCGTAATGTTATGCAGCACGAGCCACATAACCATACAAAATAACGTTTTTGCTTGAAGCACAATCTCGCGAAGCTCCCAACAAAAGAAAATTATTTACCAAAGCAAAAAACACCGGTAGATTAATGTTAAAGGTCATATGTAACAACAAAAATCCAATATTGTACCGTCAGCACTACAGAAAATGATTTCACTTCACAAACAACAGTTTGGATAGGTTGGTTTAACATGGAATGAGTTACAGTCAGTCAGACAATTAGATGGGCGGATGAAACCTATCACGTTTTTTAGCGTTGTCGTGAGCTATGCTACATCCAGCTCAAATAGCTGCAAAGCTTGAAGGCAAGTTCTAGTTCTGAAGAAGTAGCGGTTAGATTAACTGTACGAAGATGAAAACTGAAATGAGTCTTTGAATCTTCTGTACCCTTTCTTCTTCGTGATTCTTTTTACAAATTCATATATGCACTACGATCATCTTCATTCCTTTTGTTTCTTCTCCAACTCCGCCTTTTATGCCTTTGTTTTACCTGAATGATGAGCTATCCAGCTTTTATTATTATTTTCCAGTTCCTCTGTATACGAGGATCTACTTGGCAGGTCATTCTAGCACGAAAACTTCTTGGTGTTTTATGGCTCTTCGCCTCACTGACTGAGATTTAATCATATTATAATGGATTTTTTTCTTCGGAGCATTTTTACTCTTTCAAGAATGACCGACAGATGCAGATGTTGTTTTAGTATGTAACCATTTTTCATGGTTCTTTAGTCGATTATTATTACGGTTTGTCCAGAGGATCATATTGTTGTCTATTTTCAGTAATGAACGAATCAACCGTATATGATTCGAACTTTGAAAATAATTTTTTTCACTCTCTTTGCATAGATATAAGAAGTTAGAAATAATAGGTAAACATAAACATTATAAGAAACTTTGGAAAACGGGCACATGCTACACGTCTTTCCGATATGAATAATCAATTTCAAAAGATTGATTATGCACACATACATTAACAAATTATCGAAAGTTGTGCATACAAATAGTTGTTGTTCATATGAATGAAAGAAATCTGTGTTCTATTTGCTTTAACAAGTAAGCTAGAAATAGCATATTATGTGGAATGATTAGTTAATTAAGTTTTAATGTGGTTTAACTGAAGACACAAATACGTTGGAGCATAAATAAATGCGTGATAAATTAAAAATTATTTAAGCTTATACTAGGAAGGAAAACGCAAGTTTCTACTTTAACCCATAATAACTTGTTCTAAAAACTGATTTTCTGTCTTGCATGTTTAGCCGCTGTCGTATTAGCGTTTCTGTTACTGAAAAAAGGGAGAGCGAAAACATTTTAATACAAAGCTGTATATTATGGCTTATTGCTCCTTATAGCAAAAAAGATATTATGCATCCTTTTATGTGTAGCCGTTTTGGAAAGCTCAAGATATTTTTTGATGGCAGGGGTCAGGACATTGATATGTCGAATCACATGTCCCTCATCAGTAAGAGGTCTGGTTCTTCCTTGTCCCTGGCTGTGCGTGCTTGAAGGCAAGAATTTGCTTTACTGATTCTTAGGGTTTTTATATCAGCCTCTATCTTTTTTAAGGATATCTTCCATCTCTATCCACTCTTGTTTGCTGCTTTCTTAATAAAACTTTAGAACAGATATTGAGAAAACGATGTGGTTTTTTTTGCTCCCCGGACAAAAACAAACTGTTTTTATAGCGTACAATTTCATCTTGTTGGGCTCTCACGCACGGCTTCATACTATCTTGATTGATCTTTCCACCTGCCATATGCACAAGTACCGCACGGCACGACAAGTGACATTCAAGCTAACGATGTTATGCAGCGCAGTAAATTTTTTCTGTTGTGATTGATAATAAGAAGTACCCACTTTATCATTTTTTGTGAGCGCTTGCCTGCCACTCATCCCCGTAGAACTTTTTATGAGCATGCTTTTTTTGGTTTTTTTGTGTGTGCCAGTGCGCCTCAATCTCAAACAAAAACTGCAGCCATTATCGTTTCCCTATTGTTAAACTACCTTGGGATGATTTTTAACTTACAACGTGTAATTAGTAAACCTTCTAAATTACTTCTGTAATGAATTCACCATGTAATAAACACTTTTGATTTTCTGAAATGTGGCAAAGTAAAAAGAAGAAAGCCTTGTGAAGACTTGGATGCAAAAACAGAAGAACATTTTAATTATTAATTTATCGGCATGCTTGATTTTTTAAACTTATTCTTTAAGATTTCTTGTTAAAATTTTCAGTTTTTATGTCATTGTGTGTGTCTTTTTGGAAATTCACCTCATCAAATCATGTTTCCTGGTTTTAAAAGGAAACCACAATTATGATGATAGTTTAGTTTAAGTGAAATGCATATGTTATATCCGGTGATTTATGTACTTGCCCCTTAATTATTATTATAGATATATGCTTATGTCTAGTGTTCTTTCACTATCCAAGCCCAAGAGCATCTAACAAATATAGCATAAATATTGTTCTTTACGATTTTGGTGCTCAATTAATATTTTAATCATGAGTCACCAATTATATGTTTGTGCCAAAATTTGGAGTTGGTTAAAATGATAGAAATAATTACAGTCGGTAAAAATCCTTGCTAATTTATAAGTGGCTATTTTTAATATTAAGTTGCAATAAATTCCACAAAATACTTGCCCACCAATTGCTTCAAACCTCGTACTTTACTTGCTTGATTAAACGACAGAGTGGCATAACATTAAATGAAATGCCGATCCTAACATCAGGTAATTTCCAATATTTGACTCAACAGAACTCGTATCATCAATTACACCATTTTCACGCATGGTCAAAGTCGTCATTACACAACTCATCACGGAGTCAAGAAACTAACTGCTACCTATTCCTATAATATGCAAGAGGTTTATGTTTAATAGCCTACTTGTTTTGATTTTATGATAATGAATGAAATGGAGGTTATTAAGAGCAAAGGGTTCGTAGCCTATAGGGTTACATAAACATTATGCAATCTTCATTTGGGGCTTAAACAATTTTCAGCTTCATTGACGTCAACGTAAAATCAAATGACGTTAATGGTAAAAAATCCTGCCTGTCAATAATTTAATCACTTATTTTTAAGTAACCTCTGCATATTATTTACTTTACTATTTTCATGTGTAGAAGTATGTGACTCGGTAAAGTAAAGTAACGTGTCAGAGAGATTTTATTTCTCGTATATATGTACGAGTGTCAAAATACCAAAATTATATTACATTGTATTACATGCAACAATGTTAAATTTAATTCTGACTTAGACTTCAAAACCGAATGAGACATAGTTTTTTCCGTCTTTCCTATATGAAAGTCTGACTTTTTTGTTCATTGACAATAAGATGCCAAATAAAAAAGTTAATTTATTATTTAATCCTTCTCAAAACATTCATAAGCAACTTTCATAACTGATGAGAGTGACCCTGATGATATGTGACTACGAATTTCGATTCTTCGGTAGACAATCGTCACCCATCATCATCACAAAGATCTACACCCTATTTTTCGTGGTGTGTAGTATTGGAAACTGGAATGTACTTGCGTTAGTTAAACGTGGTTGTCCCCGTTGATTCTCTTTTCATCTATTCGAATATTCAAAATAAAAACGCAACGTTCATTTTCCATTTATCAGTCCAAAGAACAATGTAAACATACAAATTAAAGAAAACCTAGCTAACAATTCTTTTAAATAGAATGTACTGTTTATTCAAACTCAAATTTAGTTATATGTAAAATACAACTTAATACTGAATTGAACTCTTACATAACCCATCAAAAATGCTCATGCAATGGATGTATTTATAACGTAATAGCGCATTACGTTTATGCAGGCGATTCTAAGAACCTTAATTTTCCTTTTAGAAAAATACCTAGCATAGTATACCTGGGAAGATATAGTAGTATCCAAATCGTCAACGTATAAAACAATGTGTACATACATTCCTTTAAAAAAATCAAATCAAACCATGGGAAAATGATGATGAAAGTGATAAAGCCGATTTTCTTTGAATGTCGACCATGCACTTCATTCAGCCGTCTATACATGGCTCTCTCTCTCTCAAATTCCATCGAGATGTTTGCTTTTTGCTGGATACTCAATCTTCACTCAGCTAGTCTCTACTCTCAGCGCGAGTTGTCTGTTGTCTTACACGTATATGTATTTAAATTCAATGTGTAATATGCATGCATATCTATGTAAAAGTGACTGCCAGGCATAGTAGTGTCAGCAACGGGAAGAAGCTTGTAGCATAAAAAATACGGTAGCATTCCAGCCGTGCAGCGTCCATTAATTTTTTATGCATTTTTTTCTTCAGCACTTTTTTCTTCATTTTTTTCTTGAGAGAATCTCTCAAATTAAAACCTCCAATCCTTTCACACAAAGCACGGCTTAAAGTAATGTGTGTTGTAGTGGTTTAGAAGCGTATCCCCATCCTCACTACACCATCCACCAACAAACATCAATAAAAAAAGAGAATACAAAAGGAGTGCCATGCAATGCAACACAATCCACCTTCAAAAGTATAAAGCTTTCAGATGAAATAAAAGACTCCCAGAATGATTTTTTCTACTTTTCTCTCTCACAGAAAAATTATCCTCATCATCACCCACCATCCAGTAAAGAAAAAGAATAGTTTTTTATTGCTCAACACACGGTAGCATTTAAGTAGCTGAAGAAACACACAACTTATAAGCATTTATGAATACGAATATATTACTGTTTTATGCTCACGCTTGGGATGATGAGAAAAAGGGTTGGGTTGATTTGGCTGATATTACTGCCCGGAATAAACAGTTGTCTTTTGCATATTATAATTTAGAGAAGATTCTATTCAATATGCTATGGACTTGAATACATAACACTACAAACGCATCTAATAACGTAAATAAATATATGAAGAGGAACATTCCTTCTGTTTTTATTTTTTACTTTGCATATGAGAAATGCCTTTTCAAAATGTGAACAATTGGGGTGTTGCGTTAATACTATGGTTTGTTGATGGCATGAGCTTTTTATATTTGCTACTGGAAAAGAATCATAACATTTTTTGTCTGGAAAAAACGTCTGTCTACACGAAATAACGTATTGTTAAAAACTTGCATATTCAATTAGAGTTTGCAGGTCTTTTGTGCTTTTAAAATTACTATTGCATACATTGTTTATCAGAGAAGAAAGAATACCCACGTAAATTACTTATGGAACTATTATGTTGTTGAGCTTAGCTTGGGCATGTGTGTGGAAAATCTTAAGTAGGATCAGATTATAATTTTTAGAAATTGTTGATTTATCAATTGTCTTATATATTTTGCTGGAAATATTATACATGCATTAAGGAATTTCAATTTTTCAAACTGTATAAATCATTATTCATTCGTCATTTTTACTTTTCACTTCAATAAATTCTGTTGCAGTTGGCAAATGTAATGGTTCTCACTCTTATTATTCATGTATGATAAATATATTTGGTTATGCTAACTCTGTTGTCTGAATTGTGTGATTTGAAATTACAACAATACGAAATGATATATTGCTTTTCAGATGGCATAAACATAGGTGTAGAATATTTTAGACATTTATGTCGTGCTTGTTGACTGTCATTGACATAGAATAGAGAACAACGTTTTTGCAGTATAGAAATCACTTAAATCTTGTTGTATGAAACTGATTCTAGCATTTACCCTGATTGATTTTTCGAACTTTATCGCAAGTTAATGCAGGAAGCTTTCTTTATATGTAATATACAATATACATTACAAAAAATGACATTCTGTGTCAACCTTGCACTTTCCACACCACATTTAATGTGTGATTTGGATTTTTATTGAATCTTGAGAAAGATTAGTATAAATACTATTCTATAGCAGTTTAAGTAAGAATTATGGAAATTATAAAGATAGTAATTATAAATCATTTGTCGTGCTGAACAGATTTTGATTGATTTATGTGATACAACAAGAACGAGAACAGCAATCACAATATTTTGTTATTGATTTGATTGATTGGAACCTTTAAGAGATACGGAGAAGGTGGTACACATTTATTAATATTAATAGGATACGGGTAAATAACTTTGTGATACATTTGAATGTAAATTTCAATTCAGATGGATACAAAGCGCAGTACTGAATGGGTCCTATACTCTTTATTGTGTCATGAATGCTTGCTCCACTTAAATTTGAGGTGTATGAGTTCATTTTATAGGCATACGTGTAACGTACGTGTTGATTTTAGGGTTTTTGTTTGTTCGCATCGTTTTGTTTGGCATCCTGTAATGTCAAGTGTGCAAGTGCAGTTCAATTGTAAGATCAACGAAATCGATAATCCATTGAAAAGTTATCGTAATCGTAACTCACTACGAGACAACTCTTTTTGTCTGCGGTACAATACCCGACACCCAAAGTTAACCTATGGATCACCTCAGCATCTAAAATCGGCAAACACAAGTGTTGTTCATGGAAAATTTGTATTGCCGATTTCGATGACAGCCTTCCCCCCCCCCCCCCTTTGTCATTATTGATGATCCTTTTTCTTCTTACAATCAGTGTTCATTTCGAATTGGAAGCAAAATTAATACATTATGTGATTTCTGATTTCAATCAAGAAAGAAATACACAGAAATGCATTATTTACTACACTACAATTGAAAGTTTCATCCATTGTTAGAGATACTAATTACAATATGCGTTAGCGAACTTGGCTTTACTTTCTTCTACCGTTCAAGAAAAGGATTTCTCTTTTGTTATCCGCTTTCAATGCTTCCACAACCTACGCTGCCTGCAGGCACATGCGATTCAAAACCACAGCAGATGTGAATGCATACACATTTGACATTGGTGTGTTAGGTTCTTTGTTCAGACCATGTTGATGACCAACTGTCTCTTTATAATGGAAAAGATGTATTTTCTAACTCTTTGATTTGAGACCATTTTTTGTAGACTTTACGCTTCCCTTTCCAGAACTTTGAAATTTCTCTCAGTTTAAAAAAAAATTTAAGTACACAACATTAGTATGCCTACAAATACAAGCATGTAATGAAGTTACACACTCATGCATATATGTTAAGATTTGTAGTATCACTACTAAAAACCACTTTAAGCGACTGGTACGTCGTTTTAAGGGGAAAAAATCTTTTTTACATCATCATTGTAGAAACTGAACTGACATAAAACAGTACGTGATATTATGCGGATGGATGTTTTTTGTAAAAAACACGTAACGAGCCGTGTGGTGTATATGTATGTGTGTTACTGGTAATAGATCAGAGATACCCCTCACACTCACATGAAGGGAGGAAAAAACGATAAGAAAAACTGGAAGACATGGCTAGGGAAGCAACCAGAGCGGCATGAACTATCTTGGAGCAAAAAATAAATATAAGTGCATGAATTCAACATTTAGCTGTAAAATGAACACTTACACCAAAGCTATGTTATTCTTACTCATTTTTTATCTTTAAACATTATACTACTTCAAAATATGGAGTGGGAAGTTTTATTTGTTTCATGCAGTCGACTTGATGGACTCAATATAATCACTCGTTTGCTTTTTGAAATTGACCATTTGAATGCATTAATTTTGCTTGTGAAGCTTTTCAAAAGTATTTTTATTGAATGAAAATGTTTTGATTGCTTTTATTTTCACTTTTTGCATGAACTCATATGAAAGATAATATTTTCTAGGTTTGTGTTCACTTTTTACTATAAAAAAAGTCGCAACAACAGTTATCATGTATTGATTCAAGTTCGAAGTATTAAGGGGTATACCGTAAAATCCCAAATAGACGCCCTGTCCTGAATACGCGCCCCTTCCCTATAGACGCCCCGGCGTCTACTAAAT
>JAQIXX010000839.1:0-45403 GCA_034700605.1 Willowsia nigromaculata
TTTGTCCTATTTTGCTGATTTTTCATGCAAATAGCGTAAAAATTTGCGAAAATTTGTCCTATTTCATGTCCTATTTTTCCGAATTTTTGTGCATATTTGCATGCATATTTTCTCAGATTTTGTGCATATTTCCTCGTTCTCTGATGATTATGTATTTAATGCAAGCTATTGACATTGATGTCACAGCTAGCTTGGGGTGGGGATTTGTTTACGTTTGCTTGCTAATACATTGCATATAGCATACACAAGGACAAAGACAAACAAAACTGGACAGATAACTAGGAACTATGTCAGTATTTATGAATAACTATTTATCCTTATCAGAACACAATTCATGTAAACGTGACATTTCCCGTTCTTCTGCGATAAACTCCACCATAGAAAGACTACTGGAGTTTAGAGTTGAAACCAGGAAGCAACCAGGAAGCTGGAAAACTTACTGACTCGTCATAATATTCTATGTTTCAGTTCAGTGAAGTGAAGCATCAGACATGAGGAAAATGTCAAGAGTTCCAGAATACCACGTTAGTATAATTATAATTCCTTCAGTCAGATCAGTATCTCAACCAAAACGTAACAAGCTCTATTATACTCCATTGCCGTAGGATGTTTGAGAGGTTTGTCTTGAGAGGTTCCATCGTTTTTTGGACATTTCTGGAAAATTTTTTCGACACTGAGTCCTGAGTTTCCTAAGCAATTTATTATTATTTTATTCTGATAAACTTTCATTCATACAATTTTCTATCGAAAACGCATTAGAAATATGATCTGATTGAACATTTTAGACTTTTCGTAAAATATTCCAAGTATGAGACATGAATTTTATTTATCTATATTCCTTAGGCAGGTTGTCATTTTTTTGCATGCAACTTCACCTCGCATATGCACATACATGACATGAGCTTGCATGATGGAAAAAATCTTCAATACCCCGTGAAAAGAATTTGTGTTCATTCACAGTGAGACGCTCAACATGATTTGATGTGCGGTTATTTCTTTTTAAAAAGTTGTTCGAAAATCCTCCTTAATATCAAGGTTCTCGAGAATTTTATAAATCAAATTAATCTTTTAAAGCATTCAAATTTCATATGATTATTAGGTATTACGATATATTTATTAAGATAAAGTTGTCCGTAAGTAGTACTCAAGTACAGTTGAAAGAGACCATGTACCTAGGCTGTTACAACGGATTTTGTGCGCTTATCATTGTGTATGTTTAGAGGATCCTCGTTTTTGACATTCAAATTTTATCCTTTCAATTCAGCCAGCTTGTGCTACTTTGCTCAATCCCCCTAAGCACAGGTGTTCTTGCATTTGGTTTAGTTAAGCGTTATTAAGATGCAAGATTCAAGAGCTTTCGCTTTCAATTTATATTGATCACAGTTGCATCCAAATAATGTCTACAGCTAGTCTATTCCGCATCATAAATACATTCATTTTGTGTTGAATGAAAAGAGTACAAGATTATTTGTACGTAGAGACTCTGTACAGAACAGAACTACTTACTTTAAGGAAGCTTTCTTTCACCCATTGAATATCATTCGACACTGCTGCGTTTTTGTTCACTGTTGTTCCCTGGAGGATGCAATCACCATACGTTTTCACATTTAAAAGCAACTCGTTTTTCTTTTGGATGCTCCCTTCAACAAATTTTTACTTTACAACAATAGAACTGAGAATTTCTACAAGTTCCCTGGTGTCTGTCTGAAATGGCATGCATTTGTTGTGCAAAAAGGAAATTTATTACTAAAGAAAGCAGAAATTTCGAGCGCTTCTTCTAGAATCCCGAATTGGAGAATCCTTAATAGGTAAATTAAATTGTGGAACAAAAAACGATGAAATAAGAAAACATACAGAGAAAATTCTCCCCGTCTGTTGCATGAGCGAATGCTTTACTAACAGCACCTACCTTTAGCACCTGAGCGAATGCATGAAAAGAGCTTTCACCACCATCCTTCCATAGATTCGTTACGGTGCTTTCATTTATGTGTATTTACATTGAGAATAAATAATTTATGTTCTTTTCAAAAGTAGACAAATGATTGATAAAAATAATTATGAAAAATACAGTGCCATACATTCTTAGTGCCATAATATTTTAATGGCTCTGTCATTTCAACTTTGTCAAGTACTTACTTTTAGTTACACTAAATACAGTCCATAAATAACTGATAGCTGTCATTTCTGCCAATCACCAATTTGAAAAGTAAAATAAATTCAGTTCTTATTGAAGTGTTCTAGTACCTTTGGTAAGTTTATTTTAATAAAAATTCACACTTTCTTTCAATCAAGATTGATTTGTAAGTGTTGTAACACATACGTTTCAGTTTGTGACTATAATGTATCCCCTGGTTAGTTGCATATTACGTTGTTTACAACTATTTAAAAAGTGATGATCACGGTTATATGCATACACTTTTCACATGTATTTCGTAAAAAAAAACATTTGACGCTGTTTTGAAAGATTTTACGTAAAGTACTTCCCTCAGAAAAGAATGGTGCCAGTTTCGACAGTAGAACAATTCTTAAGCGTTAAAACGAACTAAAATGTTGTCACGTGTAAGGTTGTAGAGGATAGCGTACGTGTATTCTGCTCATGCAATGATTTGAACTGTTCTTCTTTTTGACATTATTACTTACACAAGTACTCGCAGGGCATAAGTATGTAAATATTTAAGATTCATCGTGAATGGCGTGGTGTGTTTTTTGTAGCTTTGTTCATATTATGACTTTGGTTTTATTGATTTATGCAGACGGCCAGAAAAACTTCTGACATATTGGTTCTACACGATGGTAAATTCAGACTGGGGTATGTGACCCCTTGATCTAATTTTATCCCTGATTCCCTGATCTAACGGTCAAACTTACAAAGACTTGTGCTGTGTCACCAGCTAGGACAAAGTATTTCGGGGATTATATGATGGCAAAAATTTCAATAAAATTGATTTAATGTTCCCGCGCAGCCGCTGGGCGTGTTTTCAGAATTCCTTAACATTTCTGTATACTACCAAACAAAGTGTTTTAGTAGTTTATGCTTTTGATATGTTCGTCTGTCGGTGCCTGTCAGTTATATCACGATAACTATCGAATGTGGACCAAATTTGTTCAAATATTCCTTTAAAAAACTAAGGGATTACGATAGTGGTCACCAGATCAAACGTCATGACATGACGAATCGGGTTTTAATGGATGGAGATTGGCTTCTTTCGATGAGACCACATATAAAATACCTGAAGTGAATGACGTATGGTCACAGGCTAATATATCGTCATATATCGTCATGGGGAGATAAGTGCTTCCAGTAGTTTTTTGATTACGGATATTACACATCGTACTAATTCATTGTATATTATTTATTAGGGACAATGGAAATATTCGATCAATCATGGCCTTTCTCTTTGTTTGCTCAACCTCATTACTATAGTCAGCACTCAGCACACATAAATAGCAGGTTTATGATATTGTAGTCCCAAAATGTATATCTGTACTCAAAGAAGTGTAACCTTGAGCTCATCAAATATCGAAATCATAGCAATAAAACGTGGTATTGAAAACAGGAAAAGCACGAGTTCATATTAAAATGTAGTGTCACGTATATGAAGAGGTTGCGCAAGCTTCCTTTGATCTCTGATATTCGAAACCATAAAGAAACGTTAGCCAATAAAATTCAATTACAATAGCTACCGGCATCCCTAGAAAGTAATAATTTTTTTTTTGAAATCTAGGCTACGCACGCTTTCCAAAAATTCTCTTCGGCGTAGCTGTAAAATGCACTTTGTCTTATTGCACTTGTAATATACAATATACGTCTTCGCCATCAAATGAAGTTCTGTTTTATGTGTAGTAGGTAAGTATTATGCTGTACGCTGTACTTCAGTTTCATCATAATGGTTTTAAAAGTCTTTGCAGAAGCACTACATATGTAGATTGAAGGGAATTTTTATTTTCATCACATCAATAAATCATTTCGTTGGCCGTTTAGAATTTGTACAATTACAATGCAAAAAAGAACATGAAATCATATCTATAGTACAAATTAAAATTTAGTTCAGACTCTTCCACACTGCAACATGCTATTCAAGGCGTGTGTGCTATTTCCTAAGGATTTCAGAGGTCACGATGAATACCTTGTTGATATGAAGTACTAATGACGTGTACAGTACACTACACACGTTCACAGGATAAAAACAAATAAAACCTTGTCTTATGTTATGTAGTTGTATATATATCAAATTTCAATTACATGGAAAAAATAAGGTACCTATGTATACAGGGAGGTTAGAACCCAAAGACTTTGTTGAAGGTCGGATGCAAGACCTACTTAATATGACGTTCTGGAATACGTGCATGTCATTTTCGAAACTGATAGTTAATTTTGCAAAACTTGTCATAATATTTAAGTCATGCTGTCAGTGTTGTAATCGAAACTGTTCACTCAACTGCAGATGATGCGGTAGCAAAACCTCAAAACGAAGAATCACTACTTTTCTATCTAACATAACATTAAACCTTTTTCCGTCTAGGGTAGAAGGAAAAATATCATTTAAAATTCACGACAACAACACACCCACATCTTTTCCTATACATTATATTATAATATTTCCTATGTACCTATTCATTTATTGCTATCACATATAAGAAACTTCTAGTTATGAGAGTAACGTTAAAGGCTTTTCCACAAAAATCATTCATAGAAGCGGAAGAATCAACTAAAGATTTTTCAGTTGACCTTGTAAAATAAATGTATTCAGTTTTGATTTATAAAAATATGGCATTTTAGTGAATTTCACCTCAAATAAGTTTATTCATTTTAACTTTAAGACACAGTTGATATGAAAATGAGTCTGCGACAGAGACTACAGACATTCATACGAGTGATTTGTGTGTCTGTTTTTTACCATGCATAAGAAATAATAATAATTTTCTACTTGATGTTTTGCGAAAGGCAAAACTATATATTTTAAATAACACTTTACCAGAGAGTCCCAAATCCTGAAGATGAGAAACTGGCGGTGAGCATGTTGTCACGTGCTGCACGAAGTATATTTTAAAAACTCATGCATCTTCCGTCACATAATTAAATGATCAAAAGCTATTTAAAGCAGTATTGCCTAAATGTAAAAAAATGGAGCTTGTACTGCACGTGAATCGTCTTTGCTGTGGAATTCCCATCGCTGTAGGCCTTTTAACTAAAACTCTTTTTGATATCATGCTACTTATTTTACTATACTGGTGAGGCAAGACGTCAGAGAATTAGGACTGCAATACAAAACTACCACTGATGTTGAAACGCAAGAGATAAAGTTTATAGGCAGGGTTGCGACAGGATATCTGCTAAGGTTTAGTTGTCACTCTGAACCACGCAACAAAAAACCAACGAAGAATGGGCATGGTCAACAACAGAGAGGATCAATTCAAGTCAGAAGCTGAGTCTTGGTAAAAGTCCAATTAGCAGAGCATTTTTTCGCCAGGTCCACAGGAACATGAAAATTGTATTCAATGTCACGTAGCAAAGGACCAGATAATCTGATGGTTTGGACAGATATTTAATCAAAAACGCCGGGAAAATCGCCAATGTAATGGTGTAATAAGTAATAATGGAAAAATCATTATTAAGAAATGTGTTGCACTGAAACGGATGTTAACCATTAAAAAGCCTGTTTCCAGAAAAGCAATGCCTGATATACAAGCTATATGTAACTAAAGTATTGTGTACAAAAGAGCATGTGGGGTACAAAGAAACCTTGCAAAAATTACACTGCTGGATCTCCTTTCATCAGAAAAGGGTAATTATGAAAGCTGTCGTCTTTCTCCTCTCCCAATTATATCAATTACATTGAATGCAATGCGCTGTGCTAACTTTCCCTTTTTACAGCCAACTAAAAGGTAGCATGATATCAAAGATTTTTTTCCCTAAACGTTCCTTTTATCAAGCTTTTTATAGATATGCTCGCATGCACGTGTAAAAAACTTGCTGACAGAAGTCTGTGGAATATGTTGCTCATTATTTATACACTAGTTGCTGATTCATGTTTTTGATTCCAACTATCATGTCTTTGATGGACTTTTCACTCGTAGTTCTCGCTTTTGCAAACACGGCGTTGCTCACAATTTCCCCATTAATTATGATATTTGCTTTGCCAAGTAAATTATCATACACATGACTTACTCATGAAATTAGACACTGAAAAACGATGAAAGAGCCTTAACTTTGTTAGAAAGTTGCATATTATTGCAAGTACCAGCAAAATATGTTTACTTTCACCCCACAAGAATATGTTTTAGTTGGGAAAGGTGTTAACACATGAAAGCTATCTCCAACTTTACATGTGTCGTAGTCATACGGATCATAATCCAAAGAGGGAGAGAGAGGAAAAGAGTCGTGTCATAATCAATATTACGAAGGTCATTATATTTTACTTAATAGAAGTATGAAGTAAGTAACGTTAACTCAACTAGCCCAAAGTTTTTTCTTTTCATTGCGTGTATCATGTTTATGTATTATATTGAATTAAACCGATTCCTTGATTTATACACTGGTCATAAAGCGTTTATAATGATATTGAAGCAACACGATCATAAACAAACTTTTCTTTAATCTTTTATGTAAGTTTTCAATGAAATTAGGAGTTACATATATAGTAGAATGAAGGTATTGAAAGTAGCAGGAGTACTAACATCAACGCAAACATAATAATATTACGAGCGTCTCAAGTACGAAACTATAATTAAATTTATTTGTAGAAAGGGAGAACATGGGAATACAGAACCTATACTAAACTTACGGTAGGTGTGTTAGTCTGATAAACTGTAAATATAATGCATGTAATCACAACCACAATGGATTTTGTGCAGAATAATATTCAAAAGATATAGATTCATATGATAGTTTGTCGAAGATTTTGTTTCACGAGGGTTTAGGAATTACATGAGCATTTACACATCATTAACGTTGTTAGACAAAACACGTAACTGCCTCATGTATCACTTCCTTGTCAAGTTAATTGAATACGAAAATCCTCATCTTTCGTTAGATTATTTTGAGTTGTCAAATGAAACCTTTTCCATTGAATTTTGTCATTCCACGCGGAAAAACGCCGAGAATCCTTCAGGTGTCCTGTATATTTAGTGCAGGCAGAGTTAAATGAGCATGTTGTCTACGTCCGTCACGACTCACGACTGTACTAATACGTAGGAAGTTTGTTAGGTACCTAAAACTCTTGTGTTTTCCCAAGGGCTATTTCCGCAAAATATAACATCTTCGCTGAACTATTTACTTTGTACGTCATATTTTTTACAATTTGTGTGGGGGAGGTTGTAGTGGTAGTGATGAGGTCTTTGTCGGAACGCGTTAACGATTCACTCAAATGCATATCATAGATAAGATGTACTTATGCCATGTTCATGATTTTAGTGCACTACATTGATAAGATTTTGTGGATTTTAGTCCTCAATGTACTGTGTGAACCAAAAGTAATGGATCTATTTGGTGATAAAAAATCAACTAAAACTGTTTTTCAAATACGATCATCAAAAGCCTATTGATAGAAGTTGTCATTTAGCGCAAGAGAAGTGGTGAAAAGATCTTGGTTCAATACCAGAAAAGAATAATAGATGTGATTCATAATACCAAAGGTATGCATTAGTGGAGGAATTTCAATCTCAGTAATTATATGGGAAGGCAGATTTGGTTGAGTTTCTTCATATTACGCAGCGATGGTGGAAAATAAGAGATGAAGGGTGCCTGTGACGATGATGGTGATACCTAGTCATACAGTGTGCCATTATCTCAACCATCGCACAAAGGCACGTTCCTCGAGAGCCGTTCTTTTTTTCCGTCTCCACTTTCTTTGCTTTTAGCGAAAGACATCATCACACTTAATGAATGGAGGCGCATTGTCATTTCGACGTAGGCATTTTTATTTTATTAGAAAGATGGAAGAGCCGACAGGATTATGAAGCATTGCTCGACTGACGCGAAGATCTGGATAAAAGACGTTTCCTCCTCTCTCTCTTTGACAGAGGAAACAGAGTGCTATAAGAAAGTACTTTTTTCATAAACTTTATCACTTCTCATAAAACATCCTTGAGAGAAAGCAAAGAGGAAAGTAAAGCAGGTATGTGGTCCACTTGTGTATACAAACACGAATTGTGTCTATATGCATACTCAACCCAACAAGCTAACGTAGATTTATATGTTAGGTATAAATCATTATCATTGTTGTACTTGCATCCTCTGTGTGCTTACACTTATACAATGGACCAAGTTCTCTTCCAAGTTATTACAGTGTAAACCGAGACAGAAAAGAATTTTTGGAAGATCTGCTCATGAGTATTCATTCCTTTTTGATGCCTCGGGAGGTTTTTTTTTCAAAAGAGCTGGTTTAAGTGTATGCATGCTTTAATCGAAATATAATTGTAGCTACAAGTCAACACAATTTATTATTGCTGGCTTAGCTTACAAAACGAATAATCATGCACAATAAGTAAGACAAGAAAGAGGAAAGATGTACTTCGTTTATGGACAAAGTACGTTTATGCTTTATTATTTTTATTACCATTTTGCTCATATATACGATGCGTCGGTTTTTATTTGATGTTGGAAAACATTATTTTCTCCGCTGCAGTACACTATACTTTCATCTCTGAAACTAGAAAGATTTTTGTCGAAAATCACAACGTAAAGTTTAGGATTGAACTCGAGAAAGATGAATGTCGCAACAGCATGAAATCTAACTCTCTTAAAAAGTAAAACAGTCTAGAAAATACATACATACTTAAGTGTATTGTGTATCACGTTTCGTGTTCGTGCTTCGTCTTAATGATATAATATATACGTACATATAAATATGCGTAAGAAACGTGTTTGAAAGCTTTCACGTGGATATGCCAGGAATGTTGTTCTTATGTTCTACGTAATGCTCTCGTCACGAATCATCTGTGTGGCAATGACAGATTAGATAATATGAAACGACAAATTCACTCTGCTGTGGTAGTAAAAATACAAGCACAAATCTACCGTACGCTGAAAGTGTAAATGTCTGTATGAAGAAAGTTAACAAGAGAAAGCGAGAGGAAATGAGAGGGAGAGTTTTACTTTCATGTCAATATTGAATACATACATAACATGCACCATCCCGACACAATGTGATTGCCGGTGATGTCCCCGCTGATTCTATTTATAAGCTTTTCACATGAATAAAACTCACATCATCAATGATAATTATAAACTGACCTTGGGAGAGGTTAGCAAATGAAGAATGCGACCGTTAAAAATCAAGAATTTGTGGGGTTGAACTCCTTAAAGTCTAAAACCTCTTTTTGTACCTGTTTTTTTAAGGTGGTATTTTGGAGACACATTTTGTGAAATATGGGCAGCCGTGGATGTTCTTTGTTGCACCTCAAGCATTCTGTCTCTTTGTGTAATATCGCTGGACCGTTACATTGGCGTTACGAGACCATTGGCTTACTCCACAATAATGGTTGGAAAACGAACATCACTGTTGATTGTGTTAATATGGACTGCGTCCTTTGCCATTAGCATCGGTCCATTACTAGGCTGGAGAGAACCTCCTGGCAATGAACCATACTACTGCACGGTTAACAAGCAACTGGGTTACGTGTTTTTCTCTGCAACGGGGTCCTTTTATTTGCCCATGCTGATTATTCTGAGCGTTTACTGGAAGATATATCAGGCAGCGATGAGACAAACCAAGTTCTTAGAGAGTGGACAAAAAACGACAAAACAGGATGTCACATTACGAATTCACTTGGGAGGTACGATGGGAGGTGGAGGTTTTGCACTCGCAAATGGGAATCGTGCTCAGTCAGCTCCGGATCTGGCCGTATTGAAAGTGACTCCTACAAAGAATGGAAAAAATGGAAATGGAAAAGCTTCCAGGGAACCTATTGATGGGACAGGAGCAGCAGTGATCTCAAGTAAGACTCAAAAGTTACGGTGTAGTTGGTTATGCATGTAAACATTAAAAAACAAAACAAAAAAACATCAACGATACAGGTATTAATGCCAATTGTTCCATTTGTCTGTCTTGTTTTGCCCCATCTCTAGCACGTCCTGAAGTGTCTGTATCATCCCATACGGACGACGGATGTGGTGGTGCTAACACTGGAGGAGGAAATGGTGGAATGGATACACCAGCAATGCTTGAGACTGGTACCGTTCTACGAGCTCACCGTGGAGGTAGAGGAAACAAAGGCTTACAAGCTCAAACAGAGTACAATTGTAATTGGACTTGCATGGCGTACAACAATGGACGACAGCGTAATGGCGCTAAGCAGCAAGATTCCAATGGGAGTTCGGGCAAGAACGGTGGCAATAATAACAAGTCACACCGACCCCCAGGTGAGTGGTTTGATCAGGAGATTCATCA
Organism: Willowsia nigromaculata; assembly: GCA_034700605.1. Classification (NCBI taxonomy): domain Eukaryota; kingdom Metazoa; phylum Arthropoda; class Collembola; order Entomobryomorpha; family Entomobryidae; genus Willowsia; species Willowsia nigromaculata. The sequence continues at coordinate 10,392 of JAQIXX010000839.1, forward strand.
CTCTCACAGTGGTAGTAATTGCAACAACCACAATCACAAAGATCATTTATTTAACTAACGTATAAAATTGCAATGATCTTATAGGTGCAAAAACTGGATGTGTAGCTGTCCAACCAAACTCCCTAACACCTAGTCCGCCATCATCTTCGCCAGAGAGGAAACTCAATCCAGGCTTCGGTAAAATTGCAAAATTCAGAAGACAGAAGAAGGCTGCTAAGACCTTGGCAATTGTTGTCGGAGTCTTTTTAGGGTGTTGGTTTCCTTTCTTTCTGGTGCTCCCTGTAGGTAAGTCTTACCTAGTTGATTCTCCATCTCATACTATTATGCAAGTTTTTCAGTGGAATGGATCGATTCCTGTCTAATTTGCGTTCATCCTTTCCAAGCATATACTTTAGGGAGCAATGGGAAAGCAAGCTAGTTTTACTTCACCCACCTACCTACTTATTATTTAGGCATCCAGAAATGATGATTCATTGCTATCTCGTTGCCGCTAGCTGTTCTGCTTACAATATTTGTTAAGATTCGTAGATAGTGTATTGAAAGACTGGCTGAGAACAATGTCGATATGATTAGTAGTACAAAGAAAGCAAACTTGAATTCGCCTAATATTATGGCATGGAACTGCCAATGTTTTGAATAATAAAATGACTTTTACATTGCATGTTGAAAAAACAAAGGACTATGTGGGAGATTGGTAGGACGTATCATATCATAGATGCATTACGCGAAGAATTAAATATAAATGAGCATCATTTTATCCTTCATATGAGGCAGCTTCCTGTCTGTGAGTCAACGGCAAGTTGAATGTCTCCAATCCTACTACGCGGTTCACTTCACATTTACAAGCAGAACAAAAGCCCACAGTCACCCTATGAACTGTGCAAAAGAAATGAATTCAACTGTAACATGATAATTGGAAATGGAAACAGATTGTTTCTAAACCTCGCATAGTACAATTTGCAAAGCATGTTATTTTTGCATTTAATTTCGAACAGAACTGAGCATCTAGAGAAGCGGAGAGAGTGGAAAACTAACGAGTACCAAGCACCCTACAAAAAGCGTCAAGTAGAAAAGGACTCGGTGCGGATAAGTGCGTATATTACTCATGCAATAGAAAACTAATTTCATAGCTCTCAAGCACTTTCTTCAAAGGACTTATACACGGTTTCCCAGAATATTTTTATTTGGGTGATTTGATTTGAGTGGCTAACTCCCTTCAAGCAGTATAAGTAGCAGTTTCATCTCCATTATATTCTATCGAACCTCAGCATTCGTCATCTTTGCTTGTCGTCCCTTCTCTTGTCATGCATAAGCACATTCGCCGTGCTTGTAGGTGTACTTTCATACATCAAACCACTACTTTGAGAATATGTATCAAGTGAACCAAGGATGCTAACGAGAAATCAATAATGAGATGGAATGATTTTTTCCAGCCGCTTTCACTTCTGCATGTACTTTCCCTGATAGCTTTAGCAGCTCCTCTTTTTTTTGCTTTCAAATAATGGAAAGGTCCAACAATTCAAAGTCTTACAACAAACCGAACTAATAACTTCATATTTTTCACATTTTCCAAAAAATTGCTTTACCTCATATTGTTTAGAATACTTGTAAAACGAGATCTGGGCAAACTATTGGTAAGAGACATTGGATATGTTGAATCCGGTTGACCCTTTCTGTTTGAAAACTGCTGTCAGATTTAAAAGTTTTATATCCCAACACGAGCTTAAGCCTCACTGCCTCACGTTAGTAATGCATTTCTCTTCTTAACTACCATATTGCACGTGAGAGTAAAAGGCTATTACATAAACAATCTTCAAAAAAACGTGACATTGTTCATCATCATTCCTACTTTCATTCGTGTATCCCTTGTATGTGTACTACCCCCTTCTATGAAAAGCTTACAAAGGGTGAAAACTCTTCAATATTACGCTTATGTGAGCTATTTGAAAAGCAAAAGTAACCGCGTTGTACGTTTGACATACTTCTTGGAAGTGTATCCTTCATGTTTAATGAAAACTCAAGAGTTGAGATTTAAAATGTTTGCATGTAGATATTTTCTTTACCCATGCATCGTTTTCTTTCTTTCATCACTAGATTCCTATTATTGGTAAGCATCTTCAATGTCCATCATCACAGGTACTAAGGCTTTACGTAAAATTATTACAAATATTTCCGTGAATCAATAAAGGCTTTCAGGTAGGCGTACAATTTTTGTAACGCTGCTTTAAAAATGTTTAAACTTTTAAGCATGAGCTTCTTAACAAATTGTCTGAAGAATTGCGAAAAAACATACGAGGAAAAAAGGTTTATTCGTCCTGGGTATGATTGTACATAGATGCAATAATGTGAAGAGAATAATTTTGAAAGGTTGTTTGAAGGAATAAGTCCAATGGGAGGCACAGAATTAGTAAAACTGAGCATGATTCAATTCTAGAAAACCAGAGAAGAGAATAAAAGCCGTCTGGTGTTCCCTGTCAGTAAGAATGAAGTCATAGAATGTAAAATTGCAATGTTCGTAGAAATATAACCATTTCACTCACCAGAATTATATAAAAGCGTAGTTTTATGTAGCTAATTTCGTATTCTCCGTATCGCCTAAACTATAATACTATTTATATATACTATAAAATTCCAATTAGATGCCGGGCAACTAAGTACACGTGTCGACATTTAAATGCCTGTAGTATAAATTTAGTTGGTAAATGCCAGGGCGTCTATGTGGGAGGGCCTAGTAATTGGAAGAAGGTACTAATTTGGAAATGTTGGGTACTTTAACCTAAAACAAGAAATGTACTATATTTGTATCCTAATAGGTACATAATATACATCTAATATGTATTTATTGAAAATTCGCACAAATATTTCAATATGCAATCCTTGCAATTCAATCACATAGCAAATAGAGAGGAAAATCATATATTTAAAAAATGTTTTAGCCTTTTTGTTGTAATCGTGGGTGGATATAAGCCCTTGTGCTGTTTTTGTTCACATTCGCCCGCAGAAAAATTTTCCATTGTTTCAAAGGCATGATTTGCTGAAATTTTAGTTTTCATTCTTTTCCTCCATGATCATTCTCTGAGTAACGAGAAAGAGTAAGCAGCACGTAGTCTACCGGAAAGGAATCCTACATAGACTCAAATATTATGTATGAGCTTATGATGCTTTGTTAGAACAGGTTGTACCTATTTTACTATACACAGAATTTTCTGGTTGATTCGCTTCGTTTTTGTCGACTCCGTCCACAACCATCTTTCACATTTAGCACAAAACAAAAACAAAATTTGAAGAAAAAAGTACATCTGTAGTCAAATGTTTTCTCACAATCTAAAAATGTACTTGTAGGGATATAATATACGAAAACCCATGAGAATTACTTATACCTTTGAGTGTACCTGACAAATTGCTTGTATTTTTTCATATGCGTCAACAAGCATCTCTACCTCTATATGCGTTCATGCATTATTCTGTGTAGGGTTAAGTGATTTAGGCAGTTTAAATGCGGGCGTGCATGGGGCAACAGGACTCAACTATTACAATCTAGTGCTTGTAATTGCTATTCCATATATAGTAAGCATATTAAATTACGTACAATGTCGTATCATACAGTGTAGATATTTTGATGAGGTTAATTCTTTTGTTACGGTCTAGTATATTGTGAACTTTGAAAATTATGCTTTTCTCCATAATCCCTAGTGAAAGTCAGTAATCCTGATGTGATGTCTGTGTTTTTGCCTTTCACTTTGTTACCGAATGTCTCATCAAATATTAATCAAGCATCATCATCCTGAAAACACACATTATGCTAGTTTGTGTCCTACCCGAGAGCGGTGATGTTGCAAAAAAGTCCTTTATGTTTCACAGTTCCCTTTGCTTGTACGTTTTTTGGAGAAAAATAGTACTCTGACATTACTTACATTTAATACTTGCTTGGTGAGTTTTGAGTCGCACACTGAGCTTTTAAAAGTAGAATGAAAAATTACAGTGCTCATAACAGAGTGCGACAAAATATTATGCAAATTTTGCAACACATTTAAAGGCATTTTAAGGGCATAAACATGAATGTAAATCAAATGTCCATATAGTTGTTAATGAAGTACCTTCTAATAGTCTCAAAATAAACACACTCTCATTTCATTAAAATAAATAGAATTATATATACATATACATACGCTGCTACCTCTATGTGTATTTAATGCTTTCATAAAAGTTTAATTTTCCCATTTACTGCCCACTTATTATAAAGCCAACGTCCGTTGCCATTGTACTTCTTAAAATGGAAATATGCACACACCTTTGGAATAAGGAATTCCAGTATGATGCACATTGACACTATATGCATACTATAACCGTGTATAAATGTTTGGCGAACGAGATATGAAGTTTTTTCATCAGTACATCTAATCGAATTCATTTTAACATAAGCAAAACCACAACCAAAACTGTTTTGAAAATTTAACCTTTCATTCCAACACTGATTTAGACTTAAATTTCTCTTTTTATCATACAATCTAGCTATAGATAAAATATTGCATCAACAATCACTTTTAAAGAAACACAATGTTGTGTGACAATTTAATTAAGCTTTTAATGCTCAAACTCAGAGCGGAGTAGCAGTATGTAAGCAATGTAACTAAACATCACAAATTTAGTCCTGACCTAACTCCGATTTATGCTGATGCGTTTATGTTAAAGATCATGTAAAATCCTGACAAAAACTAAGGCATTGTGTGCACGTTTAAAATATACGTACTTCACTGTATTGGGTTGTGCTTTGAAATGCGAGTGCATACTTAAAGTTTGAACTGGTAACTGGTTGTGATTATGTTACAAACACTCATCTGCACACAGAAAATTTAGCGGATCTCGTTATATATTCATTTTGCTAAAGCCCATTTACAACTCTCACTCATCGTCAGTTTCCAATGAACAAATGATAAAGGCCATTTTAATTTTAAGTATGACTGTACATGTGCATATAGGAAGAACGCTTCCCTACTACTCGTCTTCAAAACATAACACATAGTCGTTTCCACGAGCACATTTTTTAGGAAACACACCCTGAAAATAATATTTTCATGCATATCTTGAGGTAAAAGGCAAAGGGAGTATGAGAAGTAGTAAACCGACAAAGTAGAGCCGTGAATTTTCATCTACGAGTGTTATATCAAGATCAAGCATATTTGGGATTTTGGGTTTCCATGTTTTTCTTCTCATTCATACCATATTTATAAAATAAACCAATTCAAAGGTCATTTGATGTGGCTAAGCATAAAACCAACTTAAGCCCATCACATCTTTTCATTTCCCATTTATAAAACGCTTCATAGTTCAAAATTTTCTAGATTATGGTTATAATAGGTATATCTATGGCTCGTACATCAAATCGAATATGTTTCATGAAATACTGAGCATATAAGACAACCACAACATACTACGATGAAAGATGAGAAAGAGAATAATTACATTACATCTACTACACCGCTAAACATAGATGATCACCGATTATGATAGTTTATGAAATTCATAGTTCATAGTGCAGTCAGTAATGTAAAGTAATCAATTATGAGGTTCCACATTCACCATTTGTCATTAGGTACTGATCCCATGCCAAATAGTTTGAATGAGTTCAGAGGGAATATATGGCAAGAATCAATTTGACTGAAATCAGTGGCCGGTATGTTGACGGACAGACTGGCAAAATGCAAATGCTTTGTGAATCGATACCGGATGAGTTGCTTTCACCCGTCAAAGAGAAAGCATTCTTTAAACAAGGGGTTCAAGTATCTGAAGCTGTACGCACATTTAAGGCGATGCGATTTCAATTCAGATATTACTTTGCTTGCTTAGTTATTAAGAGCGTTTCTCTGATTAGATCTTTTCAAAAATTTCTTCAAAGCTTGTTCAAGTATCATAAATTTATTGATTACTATACAAGCTGTGAAACCACTACTTCTAGTCAATAAATACCTGCATAGACTAGATCATTCTATTGCGTTACTACTTTTTGAACGATAATATCTAAATAATAATATTATTTACTTGTGATTTTTAAAACAGGGGCTCTTTGTGAAAACTGTATCCCAGAATGGATCTTCAGTGTCTGTTTTTGGCTTGGCTACTTCAATAGCTGTTTGAACCCAGTGATTTACGCTTGCACGTCTCGAGAATTCCAAAGAGCATTTCGACGGATTTTGTGCAGGAGTTCACCTCCACGTCCACACCTATCCCGAGCTATTTACAGAGCAAACAATGTGAATACGAGATTCATTGAGAGGGACTACAATGGGGGAGTGCATCTTGTTGGGATCGGATCACCAAACAACATTCCAATGATACCAATAATACCTCCTAACCAGTGGCGATAAATTTCACCATGTGGAACTTCAGGTACTCCCTACATTACCATGTTTATATCCTTGTTTAAAAAGAACAAACTACAAACACAAATCAAATACAAGCGGCAAGGATTAGGAAAGGACTCCAATTTTCTCTCTTGGGCGTATGATTGATATCATACTTGGAAAAATATCGATGTTTCATTGATGATTATCGTTTCATAGTCTCTTACGACATATTATATTACCATTATATGTGTATATCCCTCCCTAATATGTGTTTTGAATTTAAGACCTATTTATTCTAAATCTTTATGGAGCTTGTTTGTCGCAGATGAAAATTTCGATACGAAAAGTAATTACCTTAAAGTACAATTCTAATGACTGTATTTATACTCATAGCATAAGCCTCTTAGCCCATATTAAAAATTCAGGCAGAGTATTGCTTTCTTTGCAAAGCAGACAAGTAATTTCATGTAAAAATCTATGCAGGGTTTAATTTTTTCTACGCTTCTGTAGTAGAATCTTTAAATACAGTTACTCATTTCGTCATTTCTTGGTCTTGCTTGTAAGATATCTGTTTTCACAAGAAGAATGAAATTATTAAATGAAAAATCATGTTATAGGTACTACGTGAGGCTGCATGATATTACTTTATTTAACCGGATTGCATGGTTCAACCGTTACGAGAAAATTGAGTAGGTGATAACAAATTCCTGATGTCAGAAGAAAATCTTTAGATGTTTGCTGTTTCTCATTAAATATAATAATATTCGGGGTATGATTAAAAGTTCAACAAATGTATTTTAGATATGTAGTTAGCTATTTAGTTTTGAATGCTTTAACAAATACTTGTGAGTTGTTGTGTCTATCAAATTATTAAAGTCATGAGTTCGTTGAAATTTCAGTACAATTGACTGTGAACTTCTAAAATCTGTTTCTATGCATGATGCGATTTTCGTTTGGGGTTTCCTTCAATTTCCCATACTGCTTAGTGATTCATTATTGTGAATGTACACACAAAGTTTAAATATTCAAAGATATAATTACCATATGCATTTTACACTAACATCAATCAGGTTCATCTGTAATATTAAATAAGCACATAATAAATACTATTTGTAAGTTTGCTGTAAGTGCAAAATCTCGATATTATATAAAAAGGGTATTTTGTATTGATGTCTTATTGTTAGGTTTATCACTAGTAAATCACACTGTAAATCGTTCTGTATGTTATGAGTCAATTGTTAAAGCATATAAACGTGTCATATATACATGTCAACTGAAACCTACCACTACGAAACCCATACATTTGTACCTACCTATACAATAAAGATATTGTCAATGTGCTATATTAGTAGTAGTTGAAATACTACTATTAATTTTACGTTATTAATCTGTGTGCAATAAAGCCGTATAACTGTTTTGCAAATATTAGAATGCTCGTACTTTTTAAAATTACATTAAAGAACCTGATAATTTTTTTCTGGAATACTTATCTCAATGAACACAATTTAATAAATAATGCATAAATAAAATTCCTAATATTTTCCCCAAATCTATTTCATTGCATTCCATAATGATACTCGCCTACATTGGTTCGCATTGGTTGTTGCTTTGAAAACATTTTAAATTTTTCATACAAATGGTGTGTATATAGTGTGTACTTTTCATGATGATGCGTAAGCTGTTAAACTTTCACTTTGTCGATGATGCCAACAATCGCCTACAAGTGATAAAAACTCATTTATCTGGCTATACACATACCTATGTGGATTTATTAATGCATACTCTAATTTCATCGATAAGTTTTATTTGCATGAAGATCAATATTTGAAGATGCAGTACGATAATATTTGAGTTCACCAGTAGATCCAGGTGGTGTAGCTAGGAAGCTTCTTTGCACAAGTATTTTATATGAATGCTACTTTATAAAAAGTGTGTGTGTGCCAAGTGTTCCTTTCATAATCTGCATTTGAAGGTCTACATAGTTTTCAGCATAACACCTGCCGGTCATGGTGAAGGTGAAGTTATGATTGTTTTGAAACATTTGAACTAATCCTTGAAAACACGTTTTTAGTAGTATACATTACACTTTTAGCTCAATACCGGCTAAATGCTTTAGGCTCATTGCTCACCTTCAGTGCTAGGTTAATATAAGATTGGATCTATGAGTCGCTGGTGAGTAGACTTTCCCAACTTCATGAGAAAAAAGTTTTCACGTCAAATGTATAAAAGTACCTACATTCATTTGATCATGACGCAATTATTAGTGTTTTTAAAGTATAGCCTGAAGCTCGAAAATATTTTTTAAATGTGAATTTTTTGAAATATATGTTGCATTTTTAGTGCATAAATATTGTAGATAAATCATATTTTGCTATAACTGAGGCAAAATAATCAATGCAGAACTAAGACCATAAATACACTAATTCTCACTTCCCCCCTCATTTTGAAATTTCGAAAAAAAACATTTCAGAAAATTTGACCTTATCTTACCATTCCGATTTGAATCATCCACATGCTATATGTTAAGCACGCAAAATTTTACTGTTTTAACAATTTCTAATGGCTGCTGCCAGCCTTTATTGTCCATCTTTAAATTCTTTCAAGCCACAGAGGAGAGAGGAGAGTATTAGGTGTTCTAAGGTTCAAGCTAAGGTGACCAGTAACCAATTGCAAAAATTAGAAATAAAAAAACCCACTTCCTTTCAGAAGTTATCGTCTCAACCGATGGATATGGATAGACAGATACCGCAGACATCTGAATCAGTGAAGCGTAAGAAGGGTCAGAAATTCTGACTCAGAATAGGCTACCTTGCTAAGTTGCTCAGCAAGTTGTAAAGTGTAGAGAATAGTGTGCTCTATGTTATATTCCGAAGTTTTTAAAAGTTTATTCAAATAATCAGTGATCACTTTCTACTACTGAGTCAAGATGACCTTGAAATAAGTGTGCGCAATGAAACGAACAACTTGAAGGTTGAGTCGAATATAGTAATTTACAACCTGTCACATGCCTAGTTTGTCTGAAAAATAGGCAATCGAATGTTTCAGATGCAAAATCAACGTTATCAGACCAACTTTCGCTGTGAATGTATTGAAGGTTTCAATAATCAATTTACAAAACGCTGATAATTCATGCTAACTAAACAAAACATCAATGAACCTTTAAATCGGTTCGTTAGATTAATCCTTGTTTGTACAGTCAGGCAGAATAGAAAGCCTTTGCAATGTTAATCTAACCGTGCACGTAACATTCCGTGAATGTCAATACTTATCTTTATCACTACAAACATCATTACGGTTTCGTTGTGCGTATGTGTTTTCGCTTTTATGCTAAACATAAAACCGGTTAAGCTACAACATAATATACATATTTCCCTATCGTTCCAAACGTCCACAAAGAATTACCTCCAAACCCTGTCCTTTGAAAATGAATATATCGTTATACGGATAATGTTTAGGTAAATCAAAGCGATTGTCTCTTTAGATTCTCAAGATTGCTGCGGGAGGGCCATTTGATTACATACATACGCAAATACAGAAATCAAAGAGGCGGAAATACATTCGATTCGTGACATAAAAACAACCTTGGTGACTTTTTCTACAGTCAGCCCAAAGTAATATTCCCGAGTACTTTGAAGATATCATCGCATCATTGGTTTCTGCTGATATTTGTCATTTTATTCTTCTTTTATTCCTTGTTGAATTCTACCTTTTACAAATAAAAATTTAGATGAAAAGATAAACAATTGGTGTTTTGCCACAAAGTCCGTTTTTATTTTTTATTTTCAATGTTGCAAGGAAATTTGTTACTGAAATGTTGAAACGAGTTCCATAACGTTTTCCAATAAAAGGGGAAAACAGGAAAGTATGTAAGATACATGATTATTTCCCAGTAATTACAATTTTTCCACCATTATACAAAGGATGACCAATTTCAAGATTTTCCACTTTCTTGAACGTTGGCACAGCTATTTGAACCAGCTTTATGAAAGGGCTCACCTTGTGACCTGAGGGAATTGCAATGGTCATTATGTTGAACTTGGTATCTATATTTATACCATCAAGACCACTATCCAACTTATCGCATGGAATTTCAAGTCGAAAAGAGCCATGGTCACATGTGGAAACGCTTGCCTGTTCCACAACACCACCCAAAGGACGTATCACATATCCGCCAATATCAATGGTTTCCTTGAGAGGATGTCGGATCAATGGTGGCTTAGGCAATGTCATTCCCATGCTATCAAATTGGACATAAGATGCATGCTTTGAATTAGCAAAAGTTTACTTGTTCGATGTTTCTCCGAATCGAGCCTTATGCTATTAGAGAAATGCATCCTACGCAATATCTTTCCATCTCAATTATCACAACTTATGCTTCTGTTGAATAAAATAGTGATTTGTAATTTCACTTGCCTAATTTTCAAAGCCCTTTCTTCCTGATGACACTTTCTGAGTTCCTTGATATATTCGTACCCATCATCATCCACTAACAAGTCGTCCATTTGCTTTGAATACTTGTCCACACTGGAGTAATACTCACCAAGTTTTTGATTAAATTGATCCCAGTACTTTTGCCATTCTGCCGTACCTGGTAAAACATTACATACTTCGATCTCAGGTAGCTTTGGCGGTTTAAAATGTTTAAGTAGAGACTCCAGTACATTGAGCTGTCTTGACTTTCTCTTTATTTCGTAATGTGGCATGCTAAAGTCTGATTCCTGGTCCTGGTTAGAATTAATATAAACACCTTGCGCAAGGTTTTGCTTCTCAGGAGAGCTCATAACGTTTTCTGAAGGGGAATAAATTAATTTGTTTTTCTGAATGAATCTCTCTTTGTAATCAACGGGTTTCATCTCGTCATTTTTTCTTTCTACTTCATTCATCTTATCCTCTTTCCCTGTTTGAGCCGACTCTTGAAAGACATCCTTCACAGTCTCATCCCCAGTACTGTTTTTGGCATCTGTTCTCTTTGTAAATCTCTGCGTAGGTGCACATACAATAACATTCCCATTTGAATCGTTTCTATGAATGGAGTAAGCACTAACATCATTGCCACCATGGGTTTTTGCTTCTCTAAACTTCTTCCTTTGCAGCACATCAGAATTAGATTCGTGGATATTCCAAGCTGAGGCTTTTCCTTCAATATGATTGATTTCGTTGGAAGGGATCGTTGCTGTGCTTTCTGTGAAGACGCTGTTGTTGTTGTTGTCAGAAATTACATGATCATGTTTAACTCCAACAAATGTCACTGTTCCAGTCCTATTTACTTTGAATGCCGATGATATTGAGTCGTCTTTGAGTGTTTGTTTGAACAAACTTTCCCCTGTTGTTGGCGGAACTCCGATTTGAAATGTTGTCTCTTTTTGAGGAGATTTTGCTAAGGTAGCAGCAGACATCCTGATGCCGTACTTTGAAGAGTTTCCTGAATTCATCTTATTCGCTTCGGCATTATTAAGTCTTCCTGTCTTATTGACCTGGGTGCTTAAGTTAATATAACATTGCATGACGATAAGATCATGAAATAAGCTGATGATCCCATGAAATTACTTTTTCCTAGCATGTCATACATGCCCCAGTGATTATGTCAATTTATATCTTTTATTTGCAATGATACAGAATACATACATCAAGAAGACAGTGTGGATTGGAGAGTAAAATGAACAGAGAAATTTTCCTGGTCACGCTCACACAGACCTGATGTATGTTGTTGGATATAAAATACAATAACGCAACGTGCGGTTGAATTGTAAACATGCATGCTCAATGTTGTCTGTTCTCTGGCACACATTATTTTGTGCTGCTGTAAATTATCCCTGTCCTGTTTCAGATGTTTAAACATGTCTACTTTCAACTTTCAAGAAAGTCTACTTGTTGGAAACGACTGAAGTACCCGGCTCAACAAGCCGTCATTGGACCACGTAAAAAATGGAACTTCTACTGATGCAAGTGACTATTGCGTAAATGCTTTCAACTGAGGTATGTATGATGGTAGATGAATCTTGGATATACATCCATATATATGTCCATGTAATAGCATTTATGAGGGGATATGATGTTAATATGAGTAGGTCATAGGTAGAAAGACTAAATACAATCGAAGACCTGTTATCAGGATGTTCTCCGTTAGTGATGGGTTTGCTCAGGTTAGTTTTCCCATTATTCCGCTTGTGTGGCTTCTTATTTTTTCCAGATCTTTCAGTAAAATTGATGGAAAGTTGTTTTCCAGCAGTCTCCGATTTTCTTTTTTCCTTGCTTTCTGCCGAGCTAATCTCACTTCTCACAAGAAATTTTTCACAAGAGCTGACTTGCTTCTCATGAAGTTCAGAAACTACAGGAACTTTCATCCAACCTACAGGTAAAAATTTCGTATCTGCTAGTGGCTCCTTCCAGGTAACATTTGAAGTATCCTTGGGCTGGGAATGAAAAGTGCGTTTTGTAACTTTTTTGAGGATTGCTTGAATACCAGATCTCTTATGTGAATGTTCCTTTGGCTCAGTAGTTTTCTTAATCTTGAGATACACGTATGATTTGGTTCACAGGTTAGCATTGAAAGACCAGATATTAGTTTGCTTATTTATAATACATTATTGCAAGTTACAAGTTACAGAAGATATTTTTCTTTAAAAAACTGCTTGCCGAACTTGTTATGATGACTTGTAAAAAAATACATAGTGTTTTGATGGACTTGATACGCTTAGTTTGATTATCTATGCTATTTTTGCGTAACCTACCTCTAAGACTCCGATAGTTGGATCAATATTATGCAGGTGTTTGTTTACTTTCTGGTTACTCGCTCTTGACTTTGCACCTTCAACGGTTTGCTTCTCCAGTTTTAAGTTTCTCCTTTTCAACTCTCTAATGGAGAGAACTCGTTGTATCTGATATGCTTGCCACTCTCTAGATTCCGGGGTTGCCTTACAGTACTCGAACAGTCCTCTATTTTCACGGCTCTTCCCCGTTCCCCTTAATTTTAATGTAAGAAGGTTTGTGAAATATTTCAAATATTTGCTCACTAGTCGCTACATAATATGATTGTCTGCACATCCACTGATCAAGTATTATGAGAATTCGCTGTGGGAATTTTGTCAAAGCCATGATATTCACCTGTTGCCTTCTTTTGAGCCATCTACGCTAAGCATCCCGGAGCTTTGTTTTCTTTGGTTTATCATGATGATTGAAAGCTTAATACATTCATGACCCAGGATTTTTTTCAAGGCCTAACATAATCGGCTTAATGCATATTTGACATGGAATTTTGACAGGCCTGTGGCAGATACTTCTATCACATGCTTTCACCCTTCCGTACTTGAAGGTTGCAAACACGGCTGGTGGTGGTGAATGGCAAACTTGAAGTAGTGTCGAATCAATGTGATGTCGGTTACTATGTTCTCATGCCATGCATATTCCATGACAGCAGAAGCACCATTCGTTCGATATATATTCACGAAGAAGCTGTCTTTTGATATCCCTATCCTATCAAAAGCGAGCAAGAGCAAACAGCGTACAGCCGATGCGGAAGTAAAGAAAATACTTTCAACTGGTTCAACTCCATTCATGTGTTAACTACCTGACTATTATTATAACATTTACAAATAGTGAACCGCCGTAGGTAGGGTTAGGCAGTACGAATCGTATATCTAATGGGGCAATCACAGGGCAAAAGAATTGAAAGTATACAACATTTTGAATCGTAAAGTCAAAATGTATGCAGAGGATGCAGGACATGAAGTAGGTGGAAGGGGACACAATGAACTAAATGTTTTGCACATGGGAATATTCACTGCATGGGAAAAAGATGGAAAGTTCAGAGTGAAAGTAGAGCAAATTACATTAGAATTTTAATGGTTTACTTTTCATTTTTTATAAGGTGTTGATGATGAACTTACGAGAAGCGCATTAACGTCTATCTAGTTGTTGAATATGTTTCAACTAGTTCTTAATACTAGTCCCTCGCTCATGTATGTATTATCTCTTGTTTTCTCATGTTCTCCGCTTGCCTTTCCGAAATAAGATTGGATGGAAAATAAGCACATACGTGATAGTAAATCCGTATAATTATAAGTAACGCAAGAAAACAAAGTATAAAAAGATCATGGGATCTTGGGCAGTATTTCGGGTTATCTTATCACTTGCCATATATGTGTACAGCAAGCTCCAACAAGCTCATTACCATAAGATTTTAAACACAAAGTAGATTTCAAGCTAAGAAAGAGTAAATTCAAAACTATACCAAACATGGTAGTACAATTATACAAAACTGTAGTGCACACAGATATAAGTATATACTTGTTAAGCCAAGTTGGTTAAACAAAAAACTGGTAATCTAATAATTTCGTGTTTCTGCGGTACGCACACAAAGACAATATGTGAAACAACGAAGTTCAGTAAAAGCTTCCTAATGCCAGCCTGAGTTTCAAGATAATCAATCATCATGTCTACTTTACTGGTTGTGCTTTCTCCACTAAGCTTGTTGTCCTTGCATTCAAAAGGGAGAAACGAAAAACCATTTTGGAAACACTATGCACCGCTGCTCTTCTTACATTCTGTATGTATAATGCTTTCACGTGCATCGGATCTTGCCCTTTCTCATAGAATAGAATAAAGTCAATTTTATTAATGACTATGGTAGAACTTGAAAACAAAGGTGATCCATCAACGAAAAAGTATAGATAAATGGATTTTGATTAATAGACCAAGATGAACTTCTACCAACGCAATGGATACATCCTATGAAACGATGGAAAGCTTAAAGTTTTTATTTGATTAAAAAGAACATTAAAAAGCCTAAATATCTAAGAATTTTGAACTCTACCAGATCTTTGGACAAAAGTGAGTCAAGAGTAAGAGGTCGTGGTTGGGTGAATGATACTTGTATTGTGTACAATGTAAGGCGGACTGAAAAAATCCCTCATTATTGAAATACACAAATCGTAAACTAATAAGCAGCTAATTCGAGGCCAAGACCCTTAATTATAATATCCTTTACAATGCAGAAAACTTTATGATGATCTCATTATGGATTACATCTTGTCTTGTGGAAGACATTATGGAAAGACTCCCTCTAACAAAAGGACGATACATACGTTACACGGTATGAAACGCTCACTTTACTTTATATAGCAGCAAGCTTTACTTTACTTTATAAGTCAAGCAGCAGTCTGACGCACTTCGAATCGTCAAAAAGTAACTTTTTAGCTATCAGTCGCTTACGCTTCCGGTCCAAATTTCCAGATTTTATGACTTATAATGGGAATGCGCACTAAAACGGCAAGTAAAGTACGCGTTTAAAAATCATATATGGGACAGTCGTTAGTTTAAAAAATTTCATATTAACTCACTGCTTTCGTTTATTTCATATTTAACTAACTCCTCCAGTAATACTCAACAATAAATACAATACATTATTAGCTTTTATGGTACACTTGTGTAATATATAGAAATAATTCTACCAAAAAAATTCTATCATGTAAATCACAAAGGTGAAAGTGCGTATTTAATTAAAATTATGTTAATTACAGTACAGTCATTTATGAACGATTCAAGAATTACAACTAGTGTTAACGTTGCGTAAAAGCTAATATTTGAATATATTAATATTATGGTCACGTTTATTTAAATTGTGTACTTGTGAAATACAGTTACTTAATCAATTCATAGAACATCACAAAATGTAGGAAGGATTGCATTGTCGTGTGTATGAAGGCAAAACTTGTAACTAAAATTATGATGATGTGGTAAGTGACTTTGAAATAAGGAACCCATAGTTGATACTGTGATGAATGGTGTGTTTGTGTAACCTACAGTCTCCTTTAGTTCGGTGAAGTCATTTCCTTATCTGGTTCTGCTTGCTCTCCGTCGGAATCTGAATCCGGAACGGGACAATGACCAACACATCTTATCCCGTCTTTTAAGGATGGAGTGCCCATATGTTTGCCTGAAAGATATTTGCAAATGGTAATATTTTCTATATACCATATTATATCGAAACGTGAGGTCTTCATGCTTTGATATTATTTTAATGCTTGCTCACCCATAATCTTCGCAGATATGCTGACGTGTACAAACCGATCAGGGACAGCGTCAGACCGAATCGTGAATTTATCCTCGAAAATTGGCATGGAATGATTGGACAGTTGGAGCTCGATAGAAATTTGCAGTCGAAAAGGTGATGAAGAAGATGACACCATACCATTAGGAAAAGCTACTTTACACCATTCCAGCTTTTGTATGCTGCAAATCACTGGTTTTTTGCACACATCTACATTTACCCCGTCCGTATGCGTTGTTGAGCTCGGCAGGAGGTACTCATGACATAGATCAATCGGGATACAAAACTTGATCTCATACTTGTGTTCTTCTTGCAGAAATCCTAGGTAAACGCCGACGGTGCGACTTTGCTCTTCTCCAATAACTTTCACAACCACTGGATTCTCTTCGAATGGTGGCAAGAAACCTTCTTCATCAAAGTGAACGCGGCTATCTTAGATATAGAACAATAAATATTATCAATTTAACTGTCATAACCTTAATACCGTAATACAGCAGCAACACGGCACATGAAACAACAATACACAATAAATTAAATAAAACGCAGAAGAAAAGTCTAAATCGAAAAACTTACTTCGTAACGCACGTTTGGCATGCCTGTTGGAACGTAATGATGGGGACGTTTGAGCAATTGGTTCAGCTGTACTGGCTGCAGTCAACGCCGTCGCGGTTTCAGGAAGCTTACTTTGGTCCATTTTAGTAACTACTGAATAAAATGATAGCTAGATTCACAATCACAATAAAAAACGCTATTATTTTAACACATTTCGTTTCCCAATTCATGTAACCTAATACTAATCATGGTCTGCTTTCCCAAAAAACTAACTACCACAAAATTTCTCCAGCTAACTGAGAATAAACGATTTTTGCTTGCGCGTCTGCAACGGAATTTGCATAACGAATTTTAAAACTGTTAGTAAGCACCACAACGGTACATGTAGTAGAAAGTATTACAACGTGTAGTACAGAGGCAACACGTAGCGAATGATGGACTCTATTGTTCTGTCATGCATTACAAATGTCTTTAATTGGTAAATAATGGCCATAAAACATGTTTCCGTTATTATTCAAAGATGACGCATGTATATTATGTATGATGATTCCATGGCCATGGAGTATGGAATTGTACCCAGTTGAACCAAATATCGCAGAAATGCATACTGTGTAAAGCGTAATGCTCGAGGTCTTTAATAAAATTGCTTTCATTTCAATTTATACTCCCCTTCCCACAAGAAGTAGGTACTTATGCAAAATGCAAACATCGTTTTATTACGTGCATCACTATTGGATTTGATTTGGGTATAAAGTCAAGTAGAAACAAAGCAGTCGTACTGCAGAAGTGTAAGCAGCTTATTATATTACGTTTACCATTACAATGCAAGCAGTAATTGCAATTTGTAATAATACTTTATCATATTTATTGGCAGCACCAATTACTTCATACTATTTGTCAATAGAAAAAAATGAAATTTTATTGTATTTGTATTCAAAATATTAGCGCAGCGGCAGCAATGATTAATAGATAATATGCCTTTTGTCATCCTGATCTTTAAGCTGCTTTATATCGTTATCACAGCAGTAATGATTTTGAATTAGGTAAAACCGAATGCAAAAGTCAAATAAATATGCAAATTAGAAATGCAAATTTGTTACTGTTGCATATTGCTTTAAGCCAAATCTTCTTGTTGCTTTGCTGTAACGCGTAAGCCAATACGTATACTTGTGCCTGATTGATTCTTGATAAAGTAATAACAAAACATTTCAACAACAGACAGAGGTTTCAAATGATCTCTTGACATCTCCGTGAGCTCACCATCAACTTAATAGGCTCCTGTGACGCCTGTCTATCATCTGTTACAAGTGATATATATATCATGTCAATCCTAAAACGCAATTACTCTACAAAAGAGCACATCAATACGGTACGGATTGAGGCTATACTTCATCGGCTTTGGGATTAGTATTAGTTTGGTAAAGCAATTGCAACACTAACTACAACCGAACCCAGTTTAGAACTTTTTTAGATGAAAATACTACACTGGATTCAGTCTTCTTTTTGCCATCATGAATTCAAAGACTATTGACCATTTATAAGGTGCAATTTTGTGGTTTATGCAACACTACTGACTTTCACACGACACGCACAACACCCTTGTAAATATTTAAGCAAACGCAACTGGTATTACCTACCTAAGAAATCTTACATTACCATAAATACTAACACTATAAGATAACAAATCTCACCAAAATTTCCAGAATGCAATGTCAACCATGAAAGATAATTTCAGCAGGACAGTTTGTCTTGTATTACTATTTGAATCCTCTACTCACTGAATCATAATCTGGTAAAAAACAGTCACTTTTGACAAATCGGGACCTTCTCCAGAAGTGTGCACCTCCTGATGAAATGAATAGACAACTGCGTGCCTGCTTAACTCTTATGCTCATTTGATGCTCTCCCTAATTCTACCAACTAAAAACGAATAGCTTTCACAGAATGTAGGTTAGCAATTAGGTAATTTTAGTTAGAGGAATGCAATATGTAATATAAAAAGTACTTTTAATTACCTCATAAAATTTTGCTGATGTTCAAACAAGTAATAAACACACACGCTACACATATTGATTTTCATTTAATCCCACATTCTTATCTATCTCATTCCATTTCGCATAATATAATTGCTAGAAAATTGTAAGATAAAACTAAAACCGTGTATATGTGTATGACCGAGATATATTGCGCCACAACATATTACCTCACCTCACTACACAAGTAGAAGGAAACGAAAACTACACAACTCTTTCATTATTTTTTTCGGAGAAAGAAAAGAATTTTTTATTACAATGGTGGAGGAGAAATGGAAGACGGAAAAACATGACATGAATATATACTCGGAATAAATTATGCTCGTTTTTTATTCTCAACTTATATGTCTAAGTATTAGCCGGTTGACCAGAGATTGTGTGTATATGTTGAACATATACAATGCATGAAATGAATGAGCACTTGACTCAGGCATACGTCTCTGATTACTAAAAAAATCAATACGATGTTGTTCCCCTGTTTCGGTTTATTACTTTCACTTGCTCTCTTTTTTTTTGTACTTTGCTACATACGCAGTTCATACTAAATGCATATGTGTGTGTACTAAATAAATCGGAAAATGAAAAGAGAAAGTTTATGCATTTTTTCTCTCTTCCAGGCTCAACTGCTTTCACGTGGATACCGCATCCGCAATGCAATCTGCACATTGATCGATGCAAAACCAAGCGCCGCACTGCTGCTTACAATACACATTACACACACTATTCTTGCCAAGCAAATTGTCCTATTGCCTTCTTTATTACATGGTCGTAAACAAGACAAGCTGTCAAACCAAAAGATGCTTGTTGACATTATCTCACAAAAACTAGCTACATTTTATTTAAAAAGAATTGCTGAGCAATTGAAAGACTTTCACTTACACAAAATGCAACTTCATATCATAAAGGCCTATTAAAGAACTGTAAAATTTGCACTTTTCGTTTTTATTACCAAGATTGCATGGGAATCGTACCTGTTTTCTTTTCCCATTTGGCGGAAGAAGACCGAGAACTTTTCACCTGGTGGAAGTGTTAGCTTGAAACTGTAAACTGCAAGATCAGCAGAAGAACTCTTCGCCCCTCTCTGTTTTAGGTGTTTCTATGCATGTGTGTGTAATAATACAGTATAATGTAGTTCAGTCAGTCAGTACAGAAGTGCTCAGCTGCGTTTGTCATCTTACACAATTACAATGCAAGTATGCAACTATACTGCAGTTTTTCTTTTAGGTTTCATTCCAATTGTAAGCTGTAAGCCTATGATAAAATTCAACATTGTAATCACTATCACAAAACACTCATTTACTAATGCAATGCTACCAAAAACATTAAAAGCTGATACATTGAATTCAAGTGTGTAGGTACGCATGCAGAATCTCTCTGTATCAACGAAGTTGGAGATTAGACAAAAAATTCCATTCAAGCATTCAGGCTGAATGATTCAGCACTAGTACCAGCACCGATAGTAGCATAAGCTACATGCAGTATAGCATGGGCATTTGTAGACTGACGACTCATATAAACAGCCTTAAAAAAGCGCAACATTTTCTCTCCGACAATGCATGTATTTACACAACACCAATTTTTCATTTCATGTTTCGTGTCTGTACAAAAAAGCACAAAGATCTTACATGATGTAAAAATCCGATACACTTATTTTCAATAGAGCTATTTCAGCTTCAGCCATTTGCACTCGTTTTAGTCAGCATCATTCGAAAGCCCAATCTTTTTCCCAAAACGTTATCTATACCTTGCACAAATAATGCCCTTCCTTGCCATTAAACTGATCTGCTCAAAATTCTCTTTATGAACTTTATATATCTATATACTTTACATGATGATCCTCGATTCGGTGATTACCATACTGTAACACTTACTATTAGAAAAATTAGGGCACTAGAACCTCATGATAATGTTGAAAATGGAACCGAAAAATCAATAATTATAATATGAATATAACATTTTCATTCAGATTAGTTTTGCCTGCTTTATTTTATCATGCTTCATAGCAAGTAGAAAGTGCACACTTTGTTTTTTTGTTGTATCTTCAACAAGAGAAGACGTTGCAACAAAATATATGGATAACATCTAATATGATTCATAAAATGCATTTCGCGGTTTAGAAAAGAGATCAATCGCAAATTTATCATTGTAAATACGGTGTCATATGTCACCGCAGTATTATTGTGCCAAGAAAAATGCTATGATTTTATGATGACTAAATGTAAATCGAAAGTTTCATAAATTGATAAAGCAAAAAGATGACAAGTTTTCCTCTGAATGCTGAAAGTCAATTTTATCTGAATTTTACTTACAGAATCAAATCGTGCATCGATTTACACGTTTAACCGTTTAGAGTTTTGGGGAGCATTTTATTCGACCACAACCGGTAATAAAAATAATGTAAGTTCATAAAAACATAGCGAACAACTGATTTTTTTGAAAAGTCACTATATTATTCTATAGCTACAGCTCCCCATAACATTATAATTATGAAATGTAATTTTTTTAGAATGATGGATAGTTCAATTTTCTATGAAGCATTGTTTTCGTACTTGTAATTAATATTACTCTGTACTTCATTATCAAGAATCTTCATTCCAATAAACCACAAAAGTATTTTAAGCAATGGCTACCACTAAAGGTGAAGAAGTGCCTGTGGTGATCTTCCATACTCCAGGTATTTCAGCCGTTCTGACCGGGGTACTGGGAGCCTTGAACATATTTACAGTTATCGGCACCATTGGTGTTGTGTACTTAATACATCAAATTGCACAAGACGCTTTAAATGGTAATAACAATAATAATAATAACCCACCACCACCTCCGCAAAATGGGGGATCAAGAGCGCACGGATTACCACAAACTGGCGGTGAAAACTCGGGAGTTCCAAATACCAGTACTTCTCCCACAGGTAAAACTTTCCTGTCAGACAGCGTGACCCGCCCCTTTAAGGTTTAAAGTAGCTCCTTTCATTTCTGCTAGATAGTAAACGTAGTTCCCCGGACGGTGCCCAAACTTCTACGAATAAAGAAATTCGGAATTCTAACCGGCGAAAAACCCGATATGGACTACCAACATCATTTGTTTATGCTTCCCCAAGACTCACAATCGCAAATGATGTAGTGAAAAGCAATTTCTATCCTTCAAAGCATGACTTTCCCAGCATCTCGAGAGCATCAACAAAGGAACACAACTTGGGATCTGTCAAAGCGAACTTTGAAAGTTTCCTACCGGCAACATTTACTCACGCTGGTTCAAACGCATCCACGAAGTTAGTGGCGCCACAGATGTATGAAGCCCTCGTGGGCGTCAAGGATGCATTTTCAGAACATGAACGTAAATATTCAAGGTCTTACGGCCGAGAGAATCAATCCAGAGACACCCGTCAGAGTTCCATTGACTCCAGATCCCGACTTTATTCGTTGATTGAGCCAAGTCGAACACCGCAGAACCAGAGTTCAAGCGGTAGACAGACATCTCAACGTGGAGGTTACAATAATTTTAGAACAGAGATTCCAAGCAATAGGCATACCTCGGGAAACTCGTGTCTTGGAGTGCCCCACTTTACTGATAGAAGCACCTTAAATGAAAATTACTCACACGAATTCTTTGGACAATACAACAAACCGCTTTGGAAAAACAATTATTCATAAAAAGTTCAGTTCAGGTTAATATTTAAGCAAAAACCTTCGCAAATCAACAAATGAGCGGGATTAAACTCAATTCAATTTTTATACGAATATATCCACTATTCCCATAAAGAAAAAAACTATTATGCATGCATGTGGACAAACTGTAATTAATTTTACTCAGACTCAGAGATTATAATAATCACGCTTCGTTTCATTAATGCAACATACAACAAGCCTCAAATCAAGTACATAGTGCATACAGTAAAAAAAATCAAAATCATTGGGCATTCTAGTTCCAGCAGATCCGACACATCATTATTTATGTCAACTGAAAACCATGCTAAAAATGCATTGATTGTTTTTGGTTTTTTGAAAGCTCAGAAATTGTTGCTCATACTTTTCCTCATCCTTTGTCCTTCTTCATCTCAACTTGTAGACCTGCCTGCTGCTGCTGCTGCTATTCTTCGTGAACGGGGTAGGAACGAAAGTACTCGATTTTTACTTCATTTTTATGTCAATGCCGCTAGCCAGCTCATATGGTCGATGTAAATAAACAAACATTCTCAGCGAATGTTCACCCACATAAACTGCTCAGACATGCTTGTGGTCAGCTAAAAATAAATCAACTGTTGTGCTTTTGTTAACGTTTCATTAAAGTGCTGAACTTTTAAGTTTAATAAATCGTACATCTATACATCTTCAATATTGATCATGGAGGACTCCGAATCTATTGCACCACCCGGAGAAGAACAATCACAACCTGTTGTATTTAAGAAAAAATCCAGAAGAAATCTACGAACTCGGAATGTAGAAGATTTAGAAGAAAGTGAAGAAGGAACTAAGGAGGAGGACAATGATGATCTCACGTAAGCACCCCTTCAGAAAATATAAATATTTTATGTGGTTATAGCTCTACGCACAATGTGAATGTCATAATAATATCAAATATAATTTTTATTGTTGGGTTTAACACAGCGAGAAAGTGGAATTTTACAAGGAACTACGAAAACTTCGACAACGACCTCATGGGGTCAGCGCGGTGGCACTGGCTTTGGGAAAGAAGGTGGCGCCAGAAGACGAAGTCCTATCGGTAAGTGCTAAATATTTTGTATTAAAAATAGTTTCAGTCTCAGCTAATCAAAGGTCATAGGTGTGGAATAATATAATTTACTGTGTGATATACCTTAATAATGTTTAATTAATATTTTTTTTTGTGCAGACTGACCCCTTTAAATCTCAGACTGGTGGAATGGTGGATATGGATGCATTGAAGAAAGGAAGCTTCCAAGCAAATAAAGATGACGCTTATGACACTGGAATTGGAACACAATTTTCTGCGGAAACAAATACTCGAGATGAAGACGCTGAAATGTTAAAGTACATTGAAGAAAAACTGAGGGAGCATAAACAAGCTGCTGCAACAAATTCTTCCGAAGAAACGGATAATCCTATTGATGCAAAATTTTTGTCACCTGAGGATGCTGCCCTAATGGCACTTCCGGAACATCTAAGAAAATCTAGTAGTACAAGAAGTGAAGAAATGTTGAGTAATCAAATGCTTAGCGGTATTCCGGAAGTAGATTTAGGAATTGAGTAAGTCAACTGTTTATTTTAAATATATTTTTACAGCATATATGGGAATAATATATTCTGACGCAGTTAACGAGGGCATGGTATTTAATTTAATGTGCTTCATCATGGTATTATTGTTGTATTGCAGGGTTAAAATTAAAAATATAGAAGCGACAGAGGAGGCAAAACAAAAGATATTGCGTGATAGATTGAGCAAAAAGGAAGGGCCATCGATGTTCGTCCCCACAAATATGGCAGTAAATTTTGTGCAACATAACAGATGTAAGTTAAGCGATTAAGATAACTTTGTAGTTTATATTCAATCATTTTGTTATTTCATATTGTATTCTATTATTGTAAGATTCAATGTGTTCCAATCCATGTGTTTTCTTTATCGATCTCCATACTACATTTTTTTATAGTTAACATTGAGGACCCACTAGCTTCGCATTCAAATAAAAGACCACGCATAGAAAAGGAAACTCCAAAACCTAGAAAAGTTGTAGTGGTTGGAGCTGAACCAGAGGAGGTTGGGACTGGACCTGTGGAAAAGGAAAGAGGAGAAAAGGCTACGGATGATTTTCATTTCGAAAAGTTTAAAAAACAGTTCCGTAGATTTTAAATGCACCCTTTTCTTATTTTATTCTATTGTTATTAGAGCTATTCTTTGTACCCTAATGGACATTAAAAAATAAATGAACAATTGTATTTTCTCAAATAATGAATCTCTTGTGTTGCATCAATATATCGCATAATAATCATCATTAGTAAATACGGGTAATTAATGTAATATTATTACAACAGTTTCCCAAATGCATGTAAACTTCTTATGTGTGCATTAAAATACGTCATAATGGAATATCACGTTTAAAAAAATATGTTTGCACTTTGTTTAAATGATAGTTAAAAAATATATTGTCTACGCATGGTAAAGCATAGATAGCATGTTTTGTAGTAGAATAGTCCTCAAAGTGCAAAAAGGTAATGACTCCGAAGGGACTCGAACCCTCAATCTTCGGATCCGAAGTCCGACGCCTTATCCATTGGGCCACGGAGCCTGTGTTGAGAACATTGAGAGATTTTCTTGGTAGTCGAATGGGACTATGCTGTGAGTATTTTCCACTATTTTCCAGCAGCGTAGAGCTTTTCGCGTTAAGTAGAGAAAAAATGGAATCGAAAAACATACATAATACATAGTATACAGTATTGCAACTTGCAACATGTATACGCAACAAGAAAAGAAAGGGTTAAGTTTGATAGAGCATTGCATTTTGCTTTGCTCTCCGTTTCCAATACCAGTGCATTGAAACCTATCTCCATCTTCTTCCTACGTTCCTACCTGCCTGTCTTCTGCTACTCTCACTCCTTCCATGTTGCGCTCACTTGCTCACTATGCTCACCCTTCAATTTGACATTCGTCGGCTCAACACGGATTTCAGTGTGAAGCTTTGATAACTCCAAACATGAAATAGGAAGATTAAGATGAATGGCATGACGGGGATGAGTGGGAAAGTAAAGGGTAAAGTTTCAAATTTCTTACAGAGGTTGTAAGTTGTAATTCTTTTGAGTTTCACTATTCAGGGATGACGGTTTAAAACACATTTAAAAAATGCACATTCTGCTTTTAACAAAACCAGGAAGCTACCGATTTAGAGCTTTGCAGCAGCAGCACTTTTATTAATATTTATCGTGCAATGAGAAATGTGACCCTTTTTTATGGCAGATGTAGAGTTCAAAAATTAAGGGATATATTATGTACCTAAAGATGAAAGAAATATGGACAGATGCTGATGTTTTTTTTTAAACTTTGAGAGTTCTGTAGTTGACTTGAGCGTATGTACAACAACTGCTTAGTAAGGATAGAAAATATGAAGTTGGTTTTATTTGAATATTTTTTTGGCATGTTGCCGCAAGTGTTTTGTATTGTCTAACCTCACCGATTGATTTTATTCAGACTACTTATGAGCTCATTGAAAAACAATGTAAGCTAAACTTTTAATTGTTCTTTTTATCTTTACAACTTTTCGACACTCTGGCAGATATTATGTGCACTAAACATTTCTTCGTGATTTCTTCCATCAGAACTTTTAACGCCTTCCCTAAAAAAGCTGCGACATTCGTAACTGATGCCGCAATCATTTCCCAAGCAATTATAAAAACAAGCATGAAAGCTCATAACATTAGAATTTAACTAAATCACCTTGAAATTGTAATGCATTTTTTAGTTGTGGATTCAATTAGTAGTAGCTAGTCTGGTCTGGTGGTGGTATGCATGTCTATCATCGTCAGTGGTTAATTTTTTCTCATATTATTACGTATGAGCATGCGAAACTCAATCGTCTTAGACAATCGCTGACAGCAATCGAGTCCACCAGTCTATGTATCGATGTAAATTAAAATTCTAGTGAAGCTGCCAACGTGCCAACTATAACTATATTAAACTCGATGAATGGATAACTACAATGGAGTGTCTTGAGCGATAAAAAAGACAATTAAAGTATGAGTTGTTCAAGTCATAAAATCGACAATGATATAAAATGCATATAATACAGACATACAGACTAGGAGTCTGGAATAAAAAACAACGGGAAACAGGAAACACCTGTACCGACAGTATACAGTACTACATACAATTGAAGCAGAGTTCCAGCTAACACACTATAATATATGTACTAATATATCTATAAAAATAATACATTCGATATAAAATGGTTAAAGAGAAAATGTTTAAAAGATCTCTCACGATATTGAAAACTCGATTTATTCAAACTTGGAACTGACTTCATGGAACAACAAAGCAAGTGTTTTACTGACGCGATGAATCGTCATATCACGTACTACGTACAAGCGGAATAACCGCATTACTCACCGATACTGGTCAGTTGTATGATGTACCTATGAATTTGAACATGCATAATTTGCTGTTAGTTCGGATTACATATTTCAAACATTTTGTACCTGTTTTATATATAATGCGGAATGGACAGATGCATAGTTTTTGTTTAACTAATGCCGGTACAGATATACGGAGAAATAGTCTAGATATTTAAGTACAATTGTATAGCTATACATTATTGAGTAACATTAGCATACATGCGAAATATTAACGAATAAATAAAATTGTTGATTTGATTTGGTTCGGGAGATTGTGTTGCATACTCTCTAAACACTAAACAACTTTTTTTCAACGAAGACAAACACATAGTTACGCCATCCAAGATGGAACGAGCGTTGATGAACCCATGAGGAATCATGTGGAAAAAACTTGTTAAGCTAAAGGTCCATTTGGCTTTGGCTAGTTTGGTTTTGCACACAACATTATCCCCTAAGAATGATATATGTTATTCACGAACATTCGCATCTCAATCGCAATTTTCGATTTGTTTCCCACATGAGTACTGGCTGGCATGTCTTTGTCGATCCTCCATGATGACTATCTCAAGCTGTTTTACAGTGTAG
Source organism: Willowsia nigromaculata (assembly GCA_034700605.1). NCBI lineage: Eukaryota > Metazoa > Arthropoda > Collembola > Entomobryomorpha > Entomobryidae > Willowsia > Willowsia nigromaculata. The sequence goes on from JAQIXX010000839.1 coordinate 38,029, forward strand.
AAATTTTATGATTCATGCGCTACAACTCACAACTTTTTGCATGTAAATTGCTGTGGGGTAATTCATATGGCTGGTACCATTGCGCATAAAATGACTTTTGAAACAAGATTCATTACTCCAAATTCAGGAGTGACCAGTTCAGGAGTCCCATTTTTGTAGCAAGTACTAAACCAACACGAAGGCAAGCTTATCATGCATCCGTAAACGTAAACAAAAATGGCGAAGTAATTCGTATACATACCTGGGTCATGATTTGTTTGCTATCAGAAAGTTTGCTGGAATTGAATAGAGATATTCGTGATCAGAAGCACAGCAGGAAATTACGCATTTAAAAAGCAGTTGATCGTGTAAATAATTAAATTGAAATTAGATGTAGCTCTCACGAAGCTTAAACAATGAATGAGTAATTTGCTGTATTCACGGGGACTATTTTCATTAATTTGTAGTTAATATGGAAAATCATACACCAGTGAAACGTTCTATCAAAAAACAGCTCAGTTTCGATGAAAAGGTTACAGAGTTTCGGTTAAAGTCTCGTGAAGCCATGTACTCTGATAAGCCACAGAAACGCGGAACGTGGTGGGCGCCTTCAGATAAAAATATTTTTGCGTGTTTTTGTGATCACACATCAATTCACGGGCTCCAATACCTGGGCAAGAACAACGAACTACATGTAGTGGAAAGAATTATTTGGGGGATCGTGTTTATCATATCGTTAATCACCTCTGTTTGGCTAATTAATGCCATTATGGTAAAATACTACGATAGTCCTGTTGTAGTGACTTTTCAATCCTCGGAAATGTTCATAGGTGATTTGCCATTTCCGGCTGTGACGATATGTAATATGAATAGGTAACCGCACTTTCAATGCCAACTGTGAAATTGGTTTGTGCCAATAATATACTGTTTCAAAATTACATGTTTATGTTTTTTTACAGAGTACTCAGATCAAAAGCAAGACAATATATGAGGTAGGCTCCTATGTAAATACCTATTTTTAAGTAGAGTGTACACAAGCCTATAATAGTAAACCAATAATTACTTTGCTTTGTTCTAAACATATCATTTTGTATGATTTCCTGAAAGGGTTGCAAACGAAACTGATGATACCAGCGAAAGGGTTCAAAAAGCTAGACAAGATGTGTATTATTTGGATCATGTGTGCTCAGTTTCTAACAAACCATTTAGTAAAATGTTTAATTACTCCATGAAGAGAGGGGTTGTCAATCCTAAGCTACTGGAAAAGATTAATTTGACAAAAGAGCAAGATATAGGAGATGTTACACGGTTTCTTAGAAAGGTACATCTATAATTTGATTACATTATTATATCATTAGTTGATTAGCCCGCAAGCAAGCAATAATTTCATTTTCCAGGCATCTCAACCTTGTAATGAAATGATTCAGTTGTGCATGTGGGAAGGTGACATTAAAACGTGTGACTATGTCTTCCGACCGATTGAAACAAATTTTGGAAAATGCTGTACTTTTAATATGGTTCCTCGTTCTCTGTTGCACAGATATACGTAAGTATGATATTATGTAACATGTAAATGATGCGTGCTGAAAACACCTACTAATTTTCAACAATAACGTTCATTAGCTTACGAAGCCCTTTATATCACTAGCCATGTAATTACAGAAATGACAGTCGAGACACTTCCGATATTCTCGGCAAATGGAACGAAAATAATGGAAACTTTGATAACATTTTTGGGGAAAGTTTTGCAAAACGTCCAAGGCACCAGCATCGAGCTGGCAAATCATCAGGGTTAATGTTCCTTGCTGATCCAGCTTTGGATGAGGTAGAAGCGAAAAAATCACAATTTTCAAAGACACTCATACATATATCGTCGTTGATACATAGCAACCTCCTAAATCAAAAATTGGATAGTTGGTCATTCTCCTAAATCAAAAAGTGGATAATTGGTCATTCTCCTAAATCAAAAAGTGGATAGTTGGTCATTCTCCTAAATCAAAAAGTGGATAGTTGGTCATTCTCCTTTCTCATTTGGTCAATTACTACCAACAAGGGCTTAAGTCATCATATTGACCAAAACGAGATATTGATGCCATCAGAAAGCTGACATTTTGGCGGTCATTTTGATGTGCTGGTTGTCAATATAGAGTCAATATCTCAGCAGAAAGCAGGCAGTCAAATAAAGCCAATCCTTCGCAGAGTTCTCAAATCTCATGTGCCTTGAATAACTTTTGCTTTCTAATACATTGGTAGTTAAAGTTTTCTAAAACGATTAATTAGTGGTTTTCGTGACTGGTCAATATAAATAAAAGTCATTTTAGAGCAATGGAATCCCAAAATTCTCAGGAATCGGACTATGCCTCTTCAAATGAGGACACGTGTACGTTTGATGATATCGTCAGTGCCTGCAAGGAAGCTGGCATACCAATAGGTAGGTAATTATTTCAATTTAAACTGAACAGCAGATAATGAATCCATCATTCTTATAATAAATGAATGAATACTTATATTTCTTTTTTTGAATTCCAGAGACGATGCAACGGGAGTCAAATCAGCTATTATGTGTGGCTCAAAGCTCCGATGTTCAGTTAGACATCAATTCAAATGCTGTTGAAAATGTCAATGCTTGTGAAGGTTCATTGGTAACGTCATGCAGTCATTAAACATAATTTATCCCACATGATGAATCATTGATTATTGTTGACGATTAGTCTCTTCACTTCACAGGAAATGGAGGCGAATCCAGGACATGATCAGGCTGAGTCCCCTGGAAATATGGAGGATGGCCGAAAGCGAAGGAAGAAAGCAAACCCGTCCAACTGGAAACGCAACATCGAAAGTGCAAAACGTCAACGTGGGGATTCCTATTTGGGGTCCGTAACCTTGAGCAAAGATCCAGTGACTGGAAAACGTAAACGGAAGTATGTTGTTCGTGAAGTACCTGAGAAGCAAATTGGTCCACCATGTTCATCAAAAAAGTGTTTGAAGAGCAGCAAGAGGGAATGTGACAAGTTTTCACAGTTGGAACGCGAAAGTATTTTCCGATCGTTTTGGAAGGAAATGACACTTTTAGAGAGAAGAGAACACGTCATATCACTTGTGGATTGCAAAAAGCCGAAACAAAGGAGAGGCAAAGAACACGGCGTGGCACGAGAGGGCACATATCTATACTATTTGAAAAAGGATGGCGTTCGCCTCCAGGTCTGCAAGAAACTGTTCATGAGCACCTTGGGCCTTGGGGATAAACAACTGATGGGTTGGCTAAAAGTTACGAAGTCCAAGCGTGTACGCAAAGAACCTGAGGCACGTGCCAAATCAGCAAAAAATAGGTTTGCAGCCGACTTCCTAATGATGCTTCCAAAACTTCCCAGTCACTATTGCAGACATTCTTCATCTAAGTTGTACTTGGAGTCACCGTTTCAATCCAAACGCCAGGTTTACGCAGCGTACAAAACATACTGTGAGAATCCTCCAAGAATGGAAAATGAAGACATACATTCTGATCAACTGCATGTAGTTGGTGAAAAAAGCAGTTACCAGTGTCCTGGGGAACTTTCCATAAACTTTTTGAACGGATGAATATCGGGTTATATCAGCCCAAAAAGGATTGGTGTGATACCTGCTCTTCCCATTGTGCTGGAAATGTGTCAGATGAAGATTGGAATGAGCATGTCAAACTAAAGGACACCGCTCGTGCTGCAAAGTCTGAGGATAAGGCAAGAGCTTATCGCGGAGAATGTCACGTTCTCTGCGTTGACCTACAAGCTGTGCAGTTATGTCCATCCCTTAACGCCAGTTCTTTGTATTATAAAACTAAACTTTTAGTTCATAATTACACCGTGTATGACATGCTAACCAGAAATGTGAAGTGCTATTTGTTTGATGAGACTCAAGGAGATTTAAGCGCATCGGTTTTTGCTTCATGTCTTGTGGACTACTTGGAACGATTTGAAGATGGAAAGCCTATTATTGTGTACTCAGATGGATGCACGAATCAGAATCGGAACGCTATATTGTCAAACGCTCTCTTGGATCTGGCAATTCGAAAGAATGTGTCCGTTACTCAAAAATACTTAGTCAAGGGGCACACCCAAATGGAAGTGGATTCCGTTCACAGCGCCATTGAACGAAAAATGAAAAACAAACCCATTTACCTGCCGACTGATTACATAAATATTTGCCAAGAAGCTCGAGAAAATCCTGGTCCTTACGAGGTTGTATATCTCAACTTCAACTTCTTTAAGAACTACTCCATTAGTAAGCTGCAATGGTACAACAGTATTCGACCAGGAACTAAATCCGGTGACGATTGTGTTGTGGACATCCGACAACTACTTTATGACCCAACTGGTATCATCAAATACAAACTTGGATTTTCAGGAGACTGGACGGTTCTTCCTCGGAAGCCAGGAAAATTGAATAACCCTAAGTTTCCTCCACTGTATGCAAAACAACTTTCTATCACAAAGCGCAAGTACAAAGATCTCCAGGATTTGCTCCATGTACTTCCTGAGTCATGTCATTCATTTTACAAAAATTTGACCACAAATTAATTATAATATTGTAATCCTTTTATTTTAGTAACGATTTTGTATGATTAGATGGAAGTTTGTACAAAATAAAACAAGAAAAATTAAGAAAAAACAGTGTCTTCGGTATTTCCTTGTTTTCTCGAAATTTTGATTTTATGAGATACGCCCTTGCGATTACCTTCTACGATCATGATTTAAGATATTGACTTACTATCCACTTTTTGATTTAGGATAAAGACCAATTATCCACTTTTTGATTTAGGAGAATGACCAATTATCCACTTTTTGATTTAGGAGAATGACCAACTATCCACTTTTTGATATAGGAGAATGACCAATTATCCAATTTTTGATATAGGAGAATGACCAACTATCCAATTTTTGATTTAGGAGAATGACCAACTATCCAATTTTTGATTTAGGAGGTTGCTATGTATCAACGACGATCTGCTATTAATGCAATGGGATGTGATGATGCACATGATGCATGAACTAGGTTTATTTAGTTTTGTTGATTCAACTCCAGCAAATCAATAAGTTTCACAATAATTTTCCAGAATTGATTCTGGAAACCATTCACTCTTGGTTTTCATTGCATTAACCAACTACACACTAAGGTGTATTGTTACAAGAAAATTCTTTCAGCTCATTCATTTAGGATGAGTTTTTGTTCATGGTTAATACTTTGCGTTTAGTAAATTTTAATCATCACATTTTATGCAGTTACGAAATACCATCTAATCAGTGAAATAGTCAGTAAGTCATATAGTACCTACCATGGTTGATCGGGTTATAATCTACAAACAATTCTCAATCCCTATCGTCGTTATCTTCCCATTATCACTCACCAGCGTCGAAAGATCTTGCATAAGTTAATCGTTTCATCTATGCTATTGTTAATCGTTGAGAATCCAAATATGTTTTTCAAGTTTTCGGTTTCGGTTGGCTAAGGTAGATGACCAGCTAGCAGGAGTAGCTAGGACTCATGAAAAAAAAATCATAAGAAGTACATAAATACAAAGTAAAACTTTTTCATGTATTTTCAAAATGGTAATAAAAAAGACAAGTATACACATATATATCTAATTCGCTTTGTAGACGGAGGAAGATCCTTTTTCGTTGCTTGGGCTTTGGTTCTCTACTGTATTTATGCAGCATAGTTTCTTGATCATAATCCATTGACTTTGAAGATCACAAAGGTTTGGAGTATTAGCATTACACTCCTTTTTGAGTCCTTTCAGATTCAAATATGTATTTGTAAGTACATCCAGTCAATAATTTGACGATAGAATAGAAAACATAGTCCGGCTACGCAGTTTTCTATCCAGTTTACACATTTTTTTCATGTTTGCTTGTTTTTGTGCATCAAAGTCAAACAAACGTCTATAATTTCGAATTTTGCATGCATCTCACAGAAGAAAGCAAAGGATACAACATGTCATGGATTATTCACCAGGTAGAACATGCATCCGCACAAACATGAAGAATTGTATAAATTATGTTGAATCCATGTAGAAAGACTTGTTGTGTATTGTTGTAAGACAGAACAGATCATTCACAAGAAGTACTCACTATGTAACAGTAGACAATAGTCATTACATTAATATACTGTTTCCACTGAATAGCATGAGGATTTCTCACCTGCTGTTTCAGCATTAGTTGAATTTTTTATATTCAAAATGTGAGCACAATAAATTCGAAACCAGAACCAGGCAGAGCCACAGGTATATAGCTTTGAAATTCGAAAGTTCCATACACAAATGGCATAACGCTTTAAAAATTTCTATGCATATACTATGTGATGTCGATTGTGCTATTTATATACAGTAAAGTAATGTATATGATCAATAGTTAGTACGTAAGCAGAACGTCAAGTACAAATATGCATGTTTCCAAGTCATAAGGAAAGCCATCCTTCTGCCTGCAACTCTTCAGTTTATTGAAATTCATTCTATTCACTAAGAATCATTTCATTGGACGAAATCACCAAATAAATCTTCAGTCTGCCTGATCTGCCTTCCATTTCCTTTGTGATGTATATTATATCGAGGTTTTTCGGCAAGAAATAAAAATGCAATTTAATAAGTAGTGCTGTTTGATACCATGCTAATTTGTAAATATGGAATGATGTAAGTCTTCAAGATCAAAGATTTCAAAGAATTTTGCAAAGTAGTTTTATAGAGTGCAATACGTAACTAGTCGTGTTTGCAAAAACTGTAAAGAAAATGATTATACGTGTTACCACATATTTGCAAACATCATACATTTTACTCGCTACTTTTCATAAGTAGTTCTGTTTCTAATAAGTTCCAAAATTCTATAATGGCAACGTTTCATCATATTATAGCACATATTTAGAGCATTACCAAGCGTATGTAACGAAGCGCTTCATTTGTATTTCCTTGAGTGAAATGGATGATAATTTATTTAAGCGCGAAGTAGTATTACCCAACTTCATTCCAAATTCAGCATCTTCAGTTTATGCAGGCGAACTAAACTAAGGATGCTAATGTATATGAATTTAGACACTTTCTCTTGAGTCTTGTCTTGAGTGAGTGATACATAATACATAAACACACATAACAAGCATATTGTGACAAAGTCCTATTTCTGCTAAAGCCACCATTCCTTCTTTTCAATCAATATAGATTCATTAAAAATCAAAAGAGAATCCAAATTACATCCGTCTTACATTACAGTTGCATTGGAATATAAGGAAATTTTATGTCATGAATACTATAAAAGTTAACCAATACAAAATCAAAAATACCATTAAAAATCTTCATATTTTATGTAACTCTTCATCTTTCTCAGGAGCAGGTTGAGTCAAAGCCAAAATCTGCTTGCCGTTGTTTCTGTTTCTT